>JBBPBX010092516.1:0-13721 GCA_038048925.1 Garcialebias charrua
TATGAATTATACCATATGAACAGAAAAACAAAAAGAGATGGAGGAGTTGCTTTTTTTATTTATTTTTATTTATTTATTTTCTTTTTTTTCCCTGCGTTAGGGGTCGCCACAGCGAACTGGTCGCACGAAGATTTGGCAGTTTTTACGCCGGATGCCCTTCCTGACACAACCACAGACCACCGAGCAACCACAGCCCTCTGTGTGGAGCAGAGAGCTGATATCTAGGGTTCCCGGGGGAGCAGATGGTGTGGGTTAAGGGCCTTGCTCAAGGGCCCAGAGTGGGGCAGATGAGGGTGGAGACAAGTGTGACCGCTTCACTTATCCCACCCACATCTTTGATGTTGTCGGTACCGGGGCTTGAACCGGCGACCTTCCGATCACAAGCGCACCTTCTTAACCTTTGCGCCACCACTCCCACTTATCACATTTATAAGTTGATTAATCCTCTAAAAAGAAAAACTTCTGAAAATTAAAACCCCCAACACTTAAAATGCATATTTCAATCATGTTTAATGTATTGTATTGTATTGTTTTGTATAATTGTATTCATTTCATAAATGACAATTTTTAAAAGAAAAATTAAACAAAAACATAAAATGAAAGGAAGCAGAAGAAGAAAACATTTCTTATCATATTGCTCCTTATCAAACAATCAATTCAAACTATCAATTCAAACATTAATATACATATTTGTAATACAAAAGTATACAGTCTCATCAGAATTATACAGTCACATCAAAATACCTATTATACTTTGTTAAATTAGAATCAACTTAAATGTTACTCTTCAACAAAATAGTTTTAATCATTTTCTTGAATATTAGTATGGACTTCACATTTTTTTACATTCTCCTCTAGTCTATTCCAAAGATCAATGCCTCTTATTGTAGTAGACCTACCCTTTAAACTGGTTCTAAACTTAGGTTTAACAAACATTTCTGTTCCCTTTAAATTATAGCAACTAATCCTTTTCACAAAATAGGTTTGAATGTTAGATGGTAGTGAGGAAGTATGGGCCTTATACATAAGTAAAAGAATACTATAATCAACCAAATCATAAAACTTGAGTGATTTCAATTGACAAAATAAAGTATCAGAAGGATGACAATAAGATTTCCTCATTATAATTCTTACAGCTCTTTTTTGCAAAATAAAAATAGGCTTAGTTGTTGTCCTACATGCTGTACCCCAAACATTTACACAATAAATTAAATGCGGAACTATAATTGTGTTATAAAGCAAATGTAAAGCAGTATTATTTAACAAATCCCATACTCCATACAATACTGCAATTGATTTAGATATTTTAGTTTTAACAACAGATATATGCTGTTTCCAAGATAGTCTGTCATCTATAATTACACCCAGAAACTTAACCTCATTTACTCTACATATCTTAATACCATCAATTTCAAAAGAAACATCCAACGTTATTTTTTTTTAAATGTCATAAAATTGGTTTTTATCAATATTCAATGATAACTTATTTCGTTTAAACAAAATTTGTATTTTTTCAAACTCATTTTTATCACCACAAACATCCTTTCCATGTCTTCACCCAAACAAAAGTCAGTGGTATCATCAGCAATTAAAACACATTTGAGGATATCAGACACTTCACTTAGATCATTCATATATAAAATAAACAACTTGGGTCCAAGGACTGAACCTTGTGGTACTCCACATGAAGTTCTGAGTAAATTAGAACATACATTATCCATCTGAACAAACTGTTTTCTATCTCTCAGATAACTACTGATCCACTGCAATGCAGGTCCTCTGATACCATATTGATTTAATTTAGCAATTAAGATGGTGTGATCAATAGTATCAAAAACCTTCTTTAAATCCACAAATAAACATATACAATGTTTTTTGTCAACAACTGCTGTTGTAACTTGTTCCATCAATTCCATCAAAGCCATGGATGTAGAACTATTTGATCTAAAACCATATTGACTATTGCTCTGAATATTTTGTTTGTCAAGGAATCTATCTAGTCCAGTCACAAACAATCTTTCGATAATGTTTGAGAATTGTGGCAAAAGAGATACAGGTCTATAATTACTATATATACACTTATCACCATTTTTAAATAGAGGGATTACTTTAGCAATTTTCATTCTGTCAGGAAAAATGCCTTTTGAAAATGAGAAATTACAGATATATGTAAATGGCAAACTAGTAATGTTGACACACCAAAGGGCACAGAACAACAGCTGATACTGCTGGGATGAAAACAGCAGACAGAATGTTGGAAAACTCAATATCAATTAATGCAGGCCTCAGAGGCTTGACACAGCAGTTAGTGTTTCCTTCATGAGCAGGAAGAGAGCGAACCCGAGGATTAGCTGCACAGTCAATACGCGTCTCCTTTCAGCATTTCTGCTCGTTCGTCACGCGTCTCTTTGCAGCAAGCTCTGCTGATCAAAGTCAGCCAGATCAATACTTTCCAAGAGCATTTCAAATGTCAACGAACTTTAGAGTCATGCCGAGGAACTGTTAGTTATTCCACAAATTTAAACTTACAGTATCTGTGTCTTGTATGAATCAGATTAAATGACCTGAACTGCTTGAGCACAAAGTTCTTGATGTTTGGCTCAGCAGCAGAATCCTGAACTGTAATGAATAAATGTAAAAAGACAACAACTTTTTTTATTCAAACTCTAATCCGAACAGAACACCTTATGTAGCTGTTATTTTCTTCCATTTATTCCCCTCTGCAGGAATTGCTACAGTAAGCAAACTGGCATGAGATTTTGCAATTGTTTTGCATTGGAAGCCACACTTGACATAGGCTGAACCTGCAGTCTCAGACCATGACACTGGCAACTAGCTACTGTGACCCCACCTTATTTAGCTAATTATTCAGATTATTTATTCAAAATCTGACATTACGTTTATAATAGCATGGCAAGCATTAATACAAATTAAACCAAACAGAAACATTTAATTGTGTACTAATTCTAATACTTTACATTAGATATTCTTTCTTTATCTTCTTCTTCTTCTTTTGACTTTTACTTCTTCAGGGGTTGCCACAGAGAGTCATCCTCCTCCATCTCCCTATGTCCTCACTCCAACTACCTCCATGTCCTCTCTAACTGCAGATTAGACATTACACATGCCATCAGACATCCTTTACTTCAATAAAAACAAACACGTTAACTTAAATTAAAGTAAAATCAAGTTTGTTAATTTGTTTCTGAATGTGCTTGAAGATAATTTTTCATTCATTCATTCAACCTTTATTTATACAGGCTAGCCACGGGGACTCATTTACAAGAGGGACCTGTCTCACTCACACCTAGGGACAATTTAGAGTTACCAATCAGCCTAACATGCATGTTTTTGGACTGTGGGAGGAAACCGGAGCACCCGGAGAAAACCCACGCATGCACGGAGAGAACCAAACTCCACCCAGAAAGGCCCCCGGACTGGGATTTGAACCGGGGACCTGCTCGCTGAGAGCCAGCAGCTCTACCAGTTGTGCCACCGTGCTGCCAATTTGTCAACACATTTGTAATAGTATATCTACGGTCAGATTTACTGAGCCGTACTGTACACTAAATGTAAGAATGAGCATGTGCTACCTGTCAACCTTAGCATCAATTATATAATGAATTCTCTTCTTTTTCATGGATTAAACAATAAATCTGTGATCAGATGATGAGATGTAAAAGGCATGAAACGTTAATTTATGTTGATCCACCAAGAGATGAATATTTTATTAACAAATCATAAATTTACATCAATATATGTACATTGATTGATTGATTAATTTCCTATAAATTAACTTCAGCACAGGTGAATTACACATCCGTAACTTCTAGGAACAACAGAAGAAGTTATGGGTCTTAGAATAACTTATATCTGCAGGCATTTAGCTTAAAGTTCTGGCAAGGATGGATAAGAAAAAGTTTAAGAGTGATGAGGAAGAAGGAAGAGTGAGGGAGTGAATTATCTTGAAGTGTTTTCAACCAGAAACATGGCAGTCCTTCGAGAGGCGTCCGCTGGACTTCAGGTCAGCTAGTGAACATAGACTTTTTACCTTTGCGCAGATTCTCCATCCAAAGCTCAGGTAACGTAGGGCCAACCTTAAACGTGCACAGATCGTCCATCCGGCTACGTTTTGCAGGCTTCAACGTGTTCGCTTTTCAGCGTCTCCTGAGGTCCGCATCGACCGACTCAAGGTAGTGGCGCTGTTCTGGTTGGTTTTTCAAGATAAAAGTATTCCTTGAGAGGAAAATTTATTCAAAGTGGAGCTGTACGCTCGAGGTCGGGTTCACAGCTGACGTGCGGTGAACCCTTGCTGATAGAACGAGGTCATTGGCGTTTGACCAAACGTCCGACAGCTAAAAGAGAAACTCATTACTTCTTACACTTCCTCCAGCAACTGGGGAAGAAACAGGAAATTGAAATTTTAAAGGGAGTTTGACATCAGTCGTACTCACTACCCTCATTGGTTCATTCGACCAGTGGGAGGGAGTTAGCTTAGGTCAAAGAGTGTATCCGAAATCAAATGAGTGAAGGTTACTTCAGAATAACAGAGAAAGATTGTTTTAAGAGAAGGACAGAAAACAGAAGCCAGTTATAAGATTACTGGTTAAGCTGATTCTAAATTCTAAACAAATCTGAAAAGTTCAACTTGACATATTATTCAACTTTAGACAGAGTTCTTTGACTAAGACATATATGTACCAGCATATTAACACATGATCATTCAGCATATTGAAGAATACCAACACTGCTCATACGAATAACACAAAATTATGCTTTGATTATATTTGAATTAGAACAAAATAAATGAATAAGAGAGTCTCTTATTGTGATTTAATTTGTGTCTTGAATCAAATTAATAAAATAAATCAGTGTAATGTCCTTGTTCTTGAAGATTCAAAGAAACAGGTGTTTCACTGAGAGGATCAGTGGAAAGATGTATCATTTTGGACAGTTCCGAGATCATAATGTGGTCCAGTACAGTCTCCAGAGAGACGAAGGTGTATCACTACACATTATAGGGAGGCAAAACTCGAGTATTTTAACCTTGGAGCTGCAGTTTATATTGCTGTAACCAGACAGAATTTCATTCACCCCCCCACACACACACACTCACACTCACACACATGTTATATTTTCCATCGTAAACATTGCACCGTTGTATAAATCGCATCAGTCCAAATATGTCTAATAAAGTGGTAAAAATGTAAATACCTTGCTTTGCAGTATAAGTCACATCTAGTATGCATCATCGCTGACAAACGAAATTGTGGGCTGGTGTTGTGCCAAAAATCTGTCAAAAACTGGAAGGTGAAAATTAAAAATTAAATCTTGTCAAATTCGAGGACCAAACTCTAGTATTTATGACAATGATCAATTCGTATCATCAAGAAATGTTGATTAAAAACATGTCAGGAAGCCTGCAGGTAAAGCCACAAAAGGCAAGTTCCCCCAGTTGCTGGCTGCCATATATTTTTTTAAAGTTTTGCCCCCCTCCATGTAAATAAACAGGACATTTTCATGGTAAAACAAAATATGAGATACACCTCAGATACCTTTTGAGTTGATTTTGGTAGATTAGCTCACCATGATGCTTAAATATTCAGTTAGTCTCAAACAATAACTTAAAACTAGTCAAATGCCTTACGATGGACAGAGTGAAAGGTTAAAGGTACAGTGTGTAGGCAGGCGTTTTGTATTAAGGGTACAACCCCTAATATGCAGACTCGGGTTCTGGGGAAGGATACAGAAAATGTTCTACTGCTTTGAAGGTCCAATGAGCACCGTGGCCTCCATCATTCATAAATGGAAGAAGTTTGGAACTACCAGGACTCTTCCTAGAGCTGGCCTGCCATCTAAGCTCAACGATTGGGGGAGAAGGGCCTTAGTCAGGGAGGTGACCAAGGTGGTCACTCTGTCAAAGCTCCATCGTTCCTCTGTGAAGAGAGGAGAACCTTCCAGAAGGACAACCATCTCTGCAGCAGGATTTATGGTATAGTGGCCAGTCAAAAGCCACTCCTAAATAAAAGACACATGGCAGCCCGTCTGGAGTTTGACAAATGGCACCTGGAGTGCTTTCAGACCATGAGAAACAAAATTCTCTAGTCTGATGAGACAAAGATTGAACTCTTTGGTGTGAATGACAGGTGTCATGTTTAGAGGAAAACAGGCCAACACCATCCCCTCAGTGAAGCACAGTGGTGGAAGCATCATGCTATGGGGATGTTTTTCAACAGTATTGGCGGACTAGTCAGGATAGAGAAAAGATTAATGCAGCAATGTACAGAGACACCCTGGATGAAAACTTGCTCCAGAGCACTCCGGACCCTCAGACTGAGGCCATTTTTTCAGCAGGAAAACGACCCGAAGCTCATGGCCAATATCTCAAGGAAAGGACTTCTGGACCACTCTGTGAAGGTCCTGGAGGGTTTTCAGGACCACTCTTAAGGTCCTGGAGCAGCCAAGCCAGAGTCCAGACATGAATCTGACCCAAAATCCACAAACAAGGTGTATGTACCTTTAAAGGTTTAGTATGCAGTTTCTGTAGAACTGCAGCAGTTAGAAATATTTTCAACAGGCAAAGCATTCTGATCCCTCCCCCTCAGAGCCATATGTGGCTCTGCCCCCTTGTGGTCTGTTGAATTTCAAATTCAAGCTCTGTTTTTATTGGCTGATTCAAATTCAAGCTCTGTTTTTATTGGCTGGTTACAAACTCTGTTTTTATTGGCTGGAAAATGGCGGGTCACCTTTTCTTTTTAGAAATGCTTATTTACCACCTGGAGAAGCAAGGGGACAATATTTTTTTTTTTTTTTTCAGAGATTACCTGGCTAACATCAGTCTGTCAGGAGGTAGTGACAGAGTGAAGAAATATGTTCATAAAAAAAGCTACATACTGCAGCTTTAAGACCAATTGTTAGCATGATTAACTCGGTCACTTACAATGTTTCCAAATATCTGGCATCTGTACTCATCCCTTTAGTTGGCAGCTCAGAACACCACATACAGAACACCATGGACTTTGTGGATAAGGTGAGGGATGTCATCATGGAGACTGATGAAACAATGGTCTCTTTTGATGTCACATCACTCTTTACGTGCATTCCTGTTGATGAGGCAGTAGAGGTGGTCTGTTTAAGGTTAAAATCAGACACCACTCTGAACAGCAGGACCACGCTTTCCACAGAGCAACTGTGTCAACTCTTGAAACTGTGCCTGCAGTCAACCTACTTCACATATGGGGAGCAATATTATAGGCAGAAACATGGGTGTGCTATGGGGTCTCCAGTTTCTCCTATTGTTGCCAACCTGTACATGGAGGAGGTAGAAAAGAGAGCCTTGACGTCCTTTTCAGGGAGACCACCAAGTCATTGGTTCAGGTATGTTGACGACACCTGGGTTAAAATTAAATCTCAGGAAGTCCAACATTTCACTGATCACATCAACTCTGTGGATAAATATATCAAGTTCACACGAGAAGATGTAAAAAATGGCAGGTTGGCTTTCTTGGACTGTGAGGTCTCAGTTTCTGATAGAGGAAATTTGCAAACTGAGGTGTACCGCAAACCCACACACACAGACCAGTATTTACAGTTTGACTCCCATCACCCTCTGGAGCACAAGTTAGGAGTCATCAGGACTCTGTACCACAGAGCAGACAGCGTCCCCACTAACTCAGCAGCCAGACAGAAGGAGAAATCACACACAAAACAGGCTCTAGAGAAATGTGGATATCCTAACTGGGCCTTCCTGAAAGCAGAGAAGAAACCCAAACAGGACTCCAGCCAGCCATCAGGTGAAAAGAAGGAACCCAGACCCAGACCAGTGGTCATTCCATATGTTGCGGGAGTTTCAGAGACATTGAGACGTTTATTTTCTAAACACAACGTCCCAGTGGCTTTTAAACCCCAAAATACATTACGGCAAAGACTGGTTCATCCCAAAGATCCAGTCCCCCGGCACAAACAGAGTAATATTGTGTATGCTGTTCAGTGTCAGGAGGGCTGTGATCAGTCTTACATCGGGGAAACTAAACAGCCACTGGCCAAAAGGATGGCCCAGCACAGAAGATCAACATCATCAGGTCAGGACTCTGCGGTCTACACTCATCTCCAGGCCAGCGGTCACTCTTTCAGGGATGAAGATGTTCACATTCTTGATAGAGAGGAACAATGGTTTGAGAGAGGAGTAAAGGAGGCCATCTTTGTGAAAAGAAACCGTCCATCATTAAACAGAGGTGGAGGCCTCCGGGTTCAAATGTCCCCATCCTAAATGCTGAGTATCACTCAGCCCTCTGTGAATAGCAAACAACCATCAGGGTGCTAACGATCCATCGTTAGGCTGATGGTCCTCCTTGATCATGTGAGCAGCTGGTTTCGGCTGTCATCAGCCAACTGGTTGATCCACTGTAGAGAGGGTGCTATTTATAAGACTGAGCTGAATACAGCTTCTCAGACTGAGGAAGTCTTTCAGACGAAAGACGAAACGTTTCTACTTTTTTGTTTTGTTTTGTTTTGTTTTTTGAATGTCCAGAGGAACAGACTTAGCTTTTCAAGATTTTTCTACCTGGATTATTGAGCATGCATCAGGGTATTTTGTATAACTTTTCCCCCAAATTGTAATGCATATAGCACATTAGGCATTATCATTTGCAGTCCAGTTGAAAATGAGTTTTTTTTAAGTTTGTGAAACTGAAAGATTTATGAGCTGTTCATTGAGGTGCCACAGCAGCTGAAATCATGTTTCTGTCAAGTAAATGGCAGAGAAATCTCCTTGGATTGTTCTTTCAGTCAGTTTCATTTAGAAATGTGTAGATAAATTACTGTTGATCTTATGTAAAATACTGCTACAATGAAAAAAATTAACAAAAATTTAATTGTGCCCTTTGACCATAAGATTCACTCATTCCTTTTCTTCCTAGATGAGTCCAAGACGGACGTTCCAGATGACTTTGACATTGACCTGGACGCCCCAGAGACCGAAAAGGCAGCAGTCACCATCCAGTCTCAATTCAGGAAGTTTCAGAAGAAGAAACGCGATGAGAAGTCCTAGTGAGCGTCGTACTGCTTCGTGACTGTGTGCAGTGATGGTGGGCGGAGGCGACGACACAGCAGCGCCAGTGTGACATTTGCATGTAAACAAATCCATACCTGTGGAAAGTCCAGGGGTTGTGAGAGGGAGGGGGAGGGAAAATAAATGTAAACACCTGTTTGACTCATGACATGTCTTTGAATTCTCATTATCCTGTTATTAGTAGAACTATTCTTTTAGAACTCTGTAACCTCTTCATGTTTTAATTGATACAAAGTTTTAGCCTCTGTTTCACATAATCCTCATGTCATGAAGTCCAGGTCTTTGTTTTTTTATATGTTTCTGTACCAGACCTCAGTGGACCCACACCATCCCTTTCTGTGAGCCTGTTTCCTCAAAGGAACCGGTTTTCTGAGTAAATTGTAGCGAGATCTGACCTTAAAGGTGCTTTTCAGCGAACTCAGCCTTGAACTTTCCATTCGCATAGAAGCATTTTCCTTACCTGCATGATGCAACGGAAAAAAAATAACCTGTGTCTCACTGTACATTGAATAAATAAAGAAACAACTGAGTGGAAACTGTCTTTGAGCGTATAAAAATGTGAAAACTCTCTGAGGCTCCTGTATTTTTTGACAAAACTATAAAAAGAAACGTTTCCGAATGACTTTTGTTGATTCTTCTGCCCTCTCAGCTTGGTGACCTTCTCCATGTGGAGCTGTTCACACTGTGTGACTTATTCCAGCTGAGAGCTTCTCTGCTGTAGCTACCCAACACTATGGACACAATCAGTTTGAGGTTTTACTTCATTATTCATGTTTCCCCACTGAGAGCAGAACCATTTGAAAATTCTATTTCTGTCTCAGCTTGGCCTAAAATAGAAATGTGTGTGGTGACAAAAAGAAAAACAAAAATTAAAGGAGCCTGATTGCTGTTTCAGCTGACCAGCTGCTCTATACTTTTCAAATTCAAGATATTTTTATTGAATTTTTCATTTTTTTTCTTCAGACAACAACAACAACAAACAAAAACAACAACAACAACAACAAAAACACAACAATCAATCTAAGTTACAACATGTAGAAAATAATCCCTACCCAATCACTGCCAAAAGAAAAGGAAAAAAATAAATAAAAGGTAAAATAGCCAAGAGACTGCATTAACCTGAATGAGTTGTGTTGTCAAAGAGACTGGAACAGATTCAGGAAAGGTCCCCAGACATTCTCAAATTTACCCTCTTTCTGTTGGAGTGTGAATCTGATTTTCTCCAGCTTTAAACAGGACATGATGTCAGCCAACCACTGAGCGTGAGTGGGTGGAAACGGTTCTTTCCACCTAAGCAAAATAGCTCGTCTGGCCAGGAGAGAGGTGAACGATATTACATGTTGTTGGTTTTTATTTAGGTGTGTCATGCCCTCTACAAGACCAAACAGAGCAATCAGTGGGTCAGGGTTCAGGCGTGTATCTAGTACATGTGATAAAGTCTGAAAGATTTCCCGCCAATATTTGTTCAGAGATGGGCAAAACCAAAACATATGGGAGAGAGAGGCTTCAGCATGTTTGCATCTCACACAGTATGGGCTGACATCAGGATACATAGAGGACAATTTCAGTTTAGAGATGTGAGCTCTGTGCACCACTTTAAATTGTATTAGACAATGTCTAGCACAGAGAGAACTGGAGCTCACCAGTTTGAGTATGGAGGTCCAAGAGTCCTCTGAGATAGAGGAGCCGAGATCCTCTTCCCAAGCAGCTTTTATTTTATCTGAGGAAGCACGCTTCAAATCCAATAGTTTACTGTAAATGAATGAAATGGACTGTTTTTTATTTGGGTCTAGAGAAAGAATAGTGTCAACAATACTGCTATCGGTTGAAATGGAGAGGCTGGACAAATGAAGAGTAATAAAGTGCCGTATTTGGAGATACCTGAAAAAATTGGACTGGGGAAGACCAAATTTTTCACATAGTTGTTGAAATGAAGCTAAAGTGTTATTGAGAAACAAGTCATTGAAGCGTACTATACCCCTTCTTTGCCATTCTTTAAAAACAGAGTCCTGAGATGAGGGTTTGAAAAGTTGGTTAGACATGATAGGGCTATAGAGAGAGAAACTAGAGAAATTGAAACATTTACGAAATTGTGCCCAGATTTTTAGTGAGTGTTTTATAACTGGATTTATAACAGTTGTAAGTGGTGGAAGCGGGAGTGAGGATCCCAAGAAAGCCACGGAGGACCATTTCCCAGAACACTGTGACTCCATCTCTACCCAGTCAGGGCTGTCAGGCCTGTTGTAATAGAATGACCAGAATGCTAGACAGTGTAAGTTTGCTGCCCAATAATAAAAGCGGAAATTTGGAAGGGCAAGACCGCCTGCGGCCTTAGTTTTTTGGAGATGTGTCTTATTTAAGCGTGGACGTTTTCCTTGCCACAGATATGATGAAATGATGGAATCTAACTGAACAAAGAATGAACCAGGGATAAAAACAGGAATATTTTGAAAAAGATATAAAAACTTAGGTAAAGTGACCATCTTGACTGAGTTAATACGGCCTGTGAGGGAAATGGAAAGCGGTGACCATCGGGATAATGCCTGCTTTGTCTGATTCAACAGAGAGACAAAGTTTTCTTGATATAAATCTTTATACGTGCGTGTACATACCGGTACGTGTACGTGCGTGTACATACCGGTACGTGTACGTGCGTGTACATACCGGTACGTGTACGTGCGTGTACATACCGGTACGTGTACGTGCGTGTACATACCGGTGCGTGTACGTGTGTGTACGTGCGTGTACATACGTGTACATACATGTACGTGTATGTACGTGTACATACGTGTACATACATGTACGTGTACATGCGTGTACGTGTACATGCGTGTACGTGTACATGCGTGTACGTGTACATGCGTGTACGTGTACATGCGTGTACGTGTACATGCGTGTACGTGTACGTACGTGTACGTGTACATGCGTGTACATACATGTACGTGTACGTACATGTACATACGTGTACGTGTACATGCGTGTACATACATGTACGTGTACGTACATGTACATACATGTACGTGTACATACATGTACGTGTACATACATGTACATACATGTACGTGTACGTACATGTACATACATGTACGTGTACGTACATGTACATACATGTACGTGTACATACATGTACATACATGTACGTACGTGTACATACATGTACATACATGTACGTACGTGTACATACATGTACATACATGTACGTACATGTACATACATGTACGTGTACGTACATGTACATACATGTACATACGTGTACATACATGTACGTGTACATACATGTACGTGTACGTACATGTACATACATGTACGTGTACATACATGTACGTGTACGTACATGTACATACATGTACGTGTACATACATGTACGTGTACGTACATGTACATACATGTACGTGTACATACATGTACGTGTACATACATGTACGTGTACATACGTGTACGTGTACATACGTGTACGTGTACATACATGTACGTGTACATACATGTACGTGTACATACGTGTACGTGTACATGCGTGTACGTGTACATGCGTGTACGTGTACATGCGTGTACGTGTACATGCGTGTACGTGTACATGCGTGTACGTGTACATGCGTGTACGTGTACATGCGTGTACGTGTACATGCGTGTACGTGTACGTACGTGTACATGTACATACGTGTACGTACGTGTACGTGTACATACGTGTACATGCATGTACGTGTACATACGTGTACATGCATGTACGTGTACATACGTGTACATGCATGTACGTGTACATACGTGTACATGCATGTACGTGTACATACGTGTACATCAGACCTGGGCATTGTAAGGCCCCAGGGCCACATGCGGCCCTTTGGTTGACTCTGACCGGCCCCCGTAAGGGGAGTTACAAAAAAAAAAATAGTTTCTAATTTTACCTCATTTGTGGACTGCATTGCTTTAATTTTGATGTCTTTTTAAAATTCACGTACAAAATGATGCAATATGTAAATCAAGACATGCACAATGTGTTGTGTGTACAGCACTTTGGTCCTGTAGGTGTTTAAAGTGCTCTATAAATAAAGCTGGTATGGTATGATTGCATTGTTGTCAAGTCACAAGACAACGTTAGCCCTCAAAAATGTCCACTCATGCTTTTTATTTTGTTGATTAATCATAACTAATACTTTTACCAGTTTGTCTAAACAATGATATTTACTGCTTTTAATAAAGAAATACTATTAATATGCAGTATTGAATTATGTCATTTCGCCCGGCCCCCCACAATATTTTCTATTTCTCATGTGGCCCCATGGAAAAAATAATTGCCCACCCCTGGTGTACATGCATGTACGTGTACATACGTGTACATGCATGTACGTGTACATACGTGTACATGCATGTACGTGTACATACGTGTACATGCATGTACGTGTACATACGTGTACATACCGGTATGTACATACGTGTACATGCATGTACGTGTACATACGTGTACATGCATGTACGTGTACATACCGGTACGTGTACATACGTGTACATACATGTACGTTTATGTACGTGTACATACGTGTACATACATGTGCGTGTATGTACGTGTACATACGTGTAGATACATGTACGTGTATGTACGTGTACATACGTGTACATACATGTACGTGTATGTACGTGTACATACGTGTACATA
>JBBPBX010092519.1:0-13721 GCA_038048925.1 Garcialebias charrua
GAACTAAGAAAAACATCAACTACTCCAAACAGCAGCACGAACATGAGTCTGTATGAGCAGATGAACACAAATGAACACAGCAACATGAAACAGATCAGCAGCAACATGATGTGATTTTTCCACAGTGATTATTCTGGTTAGATATTCATGAGTCTAACAGCCTCAGGGTAGAAGCTGTTCCTCAGTTTAGTGGTTCTACACTTAATGCTCCTCAACCTCCTTCCTGAGGGGAGTGGGGCAAAAAGTGTGTGCTGGGTGAGTGGGGTCCTTCATGATGCAGGTGGCTCTTTTCCTGCATCTGGAGGTGTAAATGTCTGTGATGGTGGGGAGACTGACTCCAACATCTTCTGTGCAGCCTTCACCACTCTCTGTAGAGCTTTTCTTTCTGCAGCTGTGCAGCCTCCATGCCACACATTGATGCTGGAGCACAGGATGCTCTCCACTGCACACCTGTAGAAGGAGGTGAGGACTGAGCTGCTCAGACCAGCTCGTCTCAGCCGTCTGAGGAAGTAGAGTCTCTGATGACCTTTCTTGATCAGGCTGGTGGTGTTGTTGCTCCAGCTGAGGTTATCATTCATGTGTACACCCAAGTACTTGTAGCTGGAGACCACTTCCACCGCAGATCCTCTTATGTTCAGTGGGGTGTGGGTGTGTTTGTTCCTTCTGAAGTCCACTTTCATCTCCTTTGGCTTCTTCACATTGATGTGAAGGTTATTCTCCTTCTCCTTCATTTGGATGATATTTTAAATAAACAGCACTCTTTACAATAAATAAACTATACTGACAATAATAAAAATCTTAATAAATACAATAACAGTCAGAACCAGAACAATAAGCAGCAGCAGACTGTTTACAATCTAACTTATCAAGTTTTGAGTTTTTGGCCAACAAGACCAACTTATCTACATTTGCTGCCAAAAGTTGCAGTGACAATATCTCCAGCGGTGGAGAAAACCTGCTCACTAGCAACAGAGGTAGCAGGAATAGAGAGGTAGAGCTTTGCTAATTTTGTAGTGTGGCTGTATTTGCCCTCATCATCTTTCCACCAAAGAAGAAAGTCAGCTTCAAGGGAAGGGAACCTTGAAGCACAACCTCTTTTTTGGACCTGCTCCAAAAAGTACTTGCTACTTCCCATCTGTCCCTGGAAAAGTTCAGAGTTCAGTCATCACAGACGTCTTAGCTGTAGGTGATTCCCTGAAGATGAAAAAGACTCAGCTGCTCAGCTTTCTGTGACATCCTCAGACTGCAAACAACACAAAGACGTTTAAAATAAAATGGACTTAATAAGATTATAAATTTAATTGGATCATAATAATACAATAACAATACCTCTTCTTGCACGGTCATCAGTTTTGTTATGAGGTGGTTGAATATTCTCTCTCGCTCATCATCATCATCATCATCATCATCATGCGGCAGAGCTTTAAATCTGGACACCAGGGGCCTCATGTACAGGTATTCCCCGATTTACGAGCGAGATCCGTCACAACGAGGCGCTCGTAAACCGGAAATCTCGTAATTTGGAACGGCCGCCATTTCTCTCGTAAACCCGGAAATCCGCTCGTAAATTGGAACGGTTTTCGCTAGCGCACCTAAAAACACTCTATTTTCATCTAAAAACTACTTTTGAGTGCATAAAAATGATCGGAAACGTGTGTTTATATGCTTAACTAGCTAACTGTAGTGAAAAAACACATGAAAACTCAGTATTTTTTTCGTTTTTTCCAAAAATTCGCAGCTCGTAAGTCTGGAACCTCGCAGATCAGAGCGCTCGTAATTCGGGGACTACCTGTACAAAGACTTGCGTGGATTTCTTACTGAAAAGTGCCGTACGGTCAAATCCAGAAAAGTGTGTACGCACAAAAAAATCCAGATGTATCAAACTGTGCGTACACCGGAATCCACGCACATTCCTTTTGTACATCACAATTAACGTGGAACTGAGCGCACGTGAGACACCTCCCCTGACACGCCTTCATTTACATATGTTAAACAGATGCAAATTACTTCCTGCATGTGTGAAGGACATGTTTGTTTGATCCCTGCGCGATCAGAAATCATTTCTAGATTCAGGAAAATAATGAATTTAATATAATATGAGTGAGGAAAATAATCCTAAGTAAGAATAGTAATAAAATGTGTTCATCACGCAAAGAACGAGTGATTGTGTGTCGGTATTTGTGTGTGCGCTCACCCTGCTTTGGTGCGCACCCGGCACATCCATTCATTCTGAGTGAAAATATTAACTTTGCGCACGAGTTTATTACCATAATTACTGTAAACACAGAGGAACTTAGATGTTTGGTAGAACATAGATCTTTGTTTATTTAATAGATGATATGAAGAAACGAGTCTGTGCGTCTCAGTGGAGAGTTTTCATGACATGACGTGATGTTGGAGTCTCCAAACGCTGCGCGCGCCACAGCCTTGTGCGCAGTCTGTTTGTCTGTGAAGCTTTTACTCTCCTACAAGTTATAAGGTGTACTTTCACGTGTCATTTTGGAGAAATCTACAATAAACGCAGATTATTAAACACCTCCACTGCCGTGTAACACCGGCGAGGGTGCGCGCGCTCCAAACCGCGACCACTCAGCCTTTGGAATCATATGGATGAGACCATTCTATTGGACATGTATCGGCTTTGTGTGGACTGGAATGGCACAGTCCCGATCGACCTGCCAGCTATCTGGAAAGCTCAGGAACAGTTTGATCGCTGCTTCTGCACGCGTTGTGCACGGTTCCTGCGTTGTGCTCCAGAGCGCAGTGCCAAAATGAAAAAGGATTATTCCTGAAAACGGCTGATAAGCCATATCATAGATCAGAAAATTATATCTGTTTATAAATAAATGATCTGCGTGTTACACTATTTATTATATCCTCCAGTAAGGCTGAATCCGTTCCTGTTAAATGTATTTTTTGCACAACTTTGCGCGTCCTTTATTTGCGTCCATGTGGATGTAATAATTGTTATCATGTGTGTTTGGTGGGAATATTAATCATTTTCACATCATGAACAGTTAATAATAATAATAATAAATAATAATAATAATAATAATGAATTCAATTTATAACGCACTTTTCATTAATGAAAATCTCAAAGTGCTACAAGGTGCAACATAATTGAATGTCAATAAAACAAATAATAAAACAATTAAAATCAACAACAGTATCAGCTAAGATCAAAAGTAGAATCATGAGGAGGTAGAGTATGCTCGGTTGAAAAGAAAGGTCTTCAAGCCGCTCTTAAAGTCAACCACAGACTGTGGGGCTTCAGTTTCTCTGAATCACCTGTAAGTGTCGCCAAAGGAACAAGAACCACAGAAACGTGCGTACGCCTGCTCGGGAGCTTGCGTGGATATGTACCTGGATGCGCACATATTCACGTTCAGTTCAGTTTTGATACATACGGGGTTTTGCGTGGATAGTGACGTAAGCAAGTTTTTTGTGTGCACGCACGGTTGATACATGAGGCCCCAGGGCTTGATGACGATCAGTTTTAGCTTTAGTGCTGGTACAACTTTTTGGCTGAAGTGTTGACGTGATGGGATGTAGTAGGCAGCGGGGAACTTTATTCATGTGCTTAAAGCTGGTGCATTAACAACAGAATAAGATCCATAGCTTTAAAAACTCCTAATACCTTGTGTTATTGCTTTGGACCGATCTGAATTACCAGACAAAGGTTGTTTAGATGCTACTGTTATTGTTCTTTGCACCAAGCTGTTTTCTTCCTTGTAGAAGAGATGTTCACATTCAGATGATATCAAGTGTGATAACAAGTTAGACATGTTGTCTGCTGCAGATCCAATCTCTGTGAAACAATGTCGACACACAGCTTTGGATGTGTTCACTTGTCTTTTCCCATTGTGAGTTTTAACAAGAAAGCCATAATGTTCTCAAACAGGAGACCACAACAAGATGAAAGTTCTTCAAGTTCTGGCTTGTTTGTTTCCTGCTAGGCTGCTTATGCTACGCAAGACTATGAAACAATTGAATAGTGCCATGCTGAAAAACGCTTAGGAACTTTAGTTCCACGTGCATAATCTCTCATTAATAAAATTTAATGAGTGAAAAAATAACTGAAACGGTACGCACGTGGACCGAACTAAACATGATGTAACAAAACAGTTCAATACACCAACATGTACCATTACGCCACTAGAAGGAAGGTAGATGTTTTATGTGTCCAAGAGACAAAGTTGAAGGACTGCAAGACTCTCAGCATTGGAGTGGAGTTTTAAATGATTTTTCATGGTGTTGATAGAAAGAGAAAAGGAGTAGGGGTGCTCCTGAAGGAGGAGTTAGTAAAAAATGTAGTAGAGGTGAAAAGAGTGTCTGATAGTGTGATCTGTCTGAAGGTAGAAGTAGAAAGTACTATGCTAAATGTGGTCAGTTTTTCTGCTCCACAGGTGATGTGCAGGAGAACGATACATTTAGGAAAGATCTGGATGAAGTGATAGCGAGTATTCCAGGGAGGAGTGAGTGGTAATCGGAGCAGACCTGAATGGACATGTTGGTGAAGGAAACCGAGGGGATGAGGAAGTGATGGATAGGTTTGGTGTCAAGGAAAGAAACCAGGGAGGACAGATTGTGTTGGGTTTGGCTAATAGAATGGAAATGGCTATAATCAACATGTATTTCCAAAAGAGTGAGGAACATAGAGCGACTTATGAGTGAAAGAAAGAGTAAGCAGCAGGGGCAGCAAGCCAATAGGGGGCGCTAGGGTGCCGCCCCACTGGAAATTCTGGAGCAATTCACCATTTTACATTGAAGGCTTAAAAATAATAATACATGTAATAATAATAAAATAAAAATATTTCAAATTATATGCATATATGTTTTAAGTTGTGTAGGATAGGTGCTGCTGAGGTCGGTCACGTGACCCGGACCAATATGGACGCTTAAAAGTTTGCTCTGCCCCAGGACTCTACTAATTATCCGACTTTCTACCTCTGACACTTTTATTTTGTAAGACATCGAAGATGCCGAAGCCACGAGACAAGGAGTTTCCTATCTTTACATCGACGGGCAAAACAAGAGCCGCTCAGCAGCAAATACGCGAGGCTAGCGAGGCAGAGCTAGCTGCTGCTAGCACACCAGAGCTAACGCCAGCAAACCAAACTACCATGGAGCAGATTTTGGCTGAGTTAAAGTCTGTGTCTTCCAGGGTAACTGGAATGGATGAAAATGTTGGCGCCCGTCTCGATGGCATTGATGGCACTCTGAGTGAGATAAAGGTGTCCATTACCTCTGTGGAGGACTCTCTCTCATCTTTGGCTAGTCGAGCGTCACAGCTGGAGAAGCGCGTAGAGGAGGCTGAGGAAAGGATTTCTGCTGTGGAGGACCGCTCGGAAGACCACAGCTCTCGCTTAGCCTCCATGGAAAAGACGGTGGAGCGCCTCTCGATGAAAGTCGATGATTTGGAGAACCGTGGCCGCCGTAAGAACTTGAAGATAATCAATCTCCCGGAGGGGACGGAGGGCTCGGTCCCCTTGGGGGATTTCCTCCAGTCAACTCTCCCAGCTCTGGTTGGCCTTCCTTCCGACTTCCCTTCACTGGAGATCGAGCGGGCCCACCGGGCCCTGGCCCCAGCCCCCGACCCGGGCAAGCCTCCGAGGAGCGTGCTGGTCCGGTTTGTGAAATTTCCACAGCGGGAGGCTGTTCTTAGAGCTGCTTTGAAGAAACGGGATATCCAACATGGCGGCTCCCAGCTGCGCTTCTACCCCGATTTGTCATCCGAGGTCCTGCGTAAACGACGCGACTTTGACACCGTGAGGAGAGCGCTGGCTCAGCTTAACATGTACCGTGGATTCGCTTATCCAGCTCGCCTCCGGTGTCTGCATGAGGGTCGGATTCGACTTTTTGATACTCCGGAGTCGGCTACTTCGTTTCTGGACTCGATTAAGTAAGGTAACTTTTCGTTCTCCATTGCTTTTCCTGTTGTTGATGACGAAGTAGAGAGTCGGACATCTTGCTCAGTTCTCTCTGACTGTTCCATCTTTTTTCACATTAAGTTTTGGACTATGAAAAAATGTTTAAACAAAGAATCATTTCATTTACTACATCTTAGGGTGCGTTGAACTATATTATGGCATTTAAATGCTCTCTCTTTTTTCTATTATAGAGACTGGACACAGAAAAATAATTTCATTTTATTTCATAAATTTTAGGGTGTATTGAACTATATTATAGCATTTAAATGCTCTCTGTTCTATCGTAGAGACTGGAAGCGAATAGAGATAAGGCAATGCGTGCTGGTACTGGACTTTTATTCGCTTACCCATGCATCCTTATTATTTCACTTTATCAATATTTCTATATTTTTGTACACATCTTATTTTCCTATTTTTTATTTTTATTTTTATTTTTTTTAACGGAGAGAAGACTGTAGGTGGTTAATATTTATCCTGGGGCATTGATGCGGTTTTTGGGTGTCCTGTTTGTTTCTGTGATCACACTGTTTAGTTATAGTTTTGTTAAGTTAAACTTAGATTTTATAGTGACTTTTTTTGGGATGTTTTTTTTCTGCCAATTGGGGGCAGGATGTGGGTGGGTATGTGCTGTTTGTCATGGGGTTTTGTCTTGTTTTGTTCGTAGCTGCTCCACAATAATTCTGGTTTTCTCCCCTTCATGTCTCCTTTTGGTCTCAGTACTTCATCCAATTTCTTTTAATATCATTTATGGTACGTTAAGTCAATATGCCTCGGCCACTTAGTCTCATTTCCTGGAATGTCCAGGGACTAGGTCATGTAATTAAGAGGAAGAAAATTTTGACTTTTTTAAAAAAACAACAAGTTGATATTGCACTCCTCCAGGAGACTAGGCTATCTGATATGGAACATCTGAAACTAAAAAGAGATTGGGTGGGCAATGTTTATTTTTCTTCTCACCCGCAGAACAAAAAGGGCTCAGCCATCCTCATTAATAAGAAACTCCCCTTCACTTTGGTGTGTGAGGAAAGAGACTTGGAAGGTAGATTTATTCTGATTAAGGGTTTAATTGCTGGCCAATCTATAACTATACTTAACGTTTATGCCCCTAACAACGATTCACCTAATTTCATTTCGCAAATAATTTTACTGTTTAACCAGCATTGTGACGGTCTGGGCTTGCTGGCGGGCGACTTCAATTGCATAATGAATGCGGGTTTAGACAAATCCTCTTTGGCACCTGTATCCAACCATAAAGCCTCCTCTGCTCTTAGAGAACTAGGTTCAGACATTGGGCTGATCGATGTGTGGCGTCAACTGAACCCTAAAGTAAAAGACTACTCTTTTTATTCACATCCTCATAACTCATACTCTAGAATTGATTATTTTTTTATCCCCAAAAGTTACTTACATTCTGTTCTGTCTTGCTCTATGGGTTCAATTGCTCTTTCAGATCATGCCCCTATTTATTTACAACTTGATTCCGCTTTTAATACTGTGAGGACTCCCACCTGGAGATTTAATACCTCGTCCCTGAACAATAACCCTTTTTGCACCTTTGTTAAGAATGGTCTTTTACAGTATTGGTCTGATAATGAATTGTCCCCAGTTTCTTCTGCCATGATTTGGGATGCGGCCAAGGCCACTCTACGAGGGCAGCTCATCTCTTACAGCGCATTTCAGAAAAGAGTTCTGGAGGAAAATAGAAAAAAACTGGAGAACGAGGTGTCTAGGTTGGAACATATACATAAACAGTTTCCTACGTCAGGGAATCTCAAGACTTTAATCGCTGCTAGAACAAAACTAAATATGGACTATACCCGCCATGCCCAGAAGCTGTTACTTTATACTAAACAGAAATATTACGAATTTGGTAATAAGTCAAGCCGTTTGCTTGCCTATCAATTAAAGAAACAAATTAATGATCGCTCTATTAACAGGATAAGAACATGTAATGGGGACGTTACTTGTGACCCATCTGCTATTAATAACACCTTCAAAGATTTTTATAAAACTCTCTACACGGCTGGTAAAACCGAGTCAGATATTGGTTCTTATTTAGATGGTATTCCCCTGCCCTCAATTTCAGAAGAGGCTGGCTCTGCCCTTGATGCGGCCTTTACACCTGAGGAGGTCTGGATGGCAATCCAATCGATGCCGAATGGAAAGTGTCCTGGTCCAGATGGATTCCCACTGGAATTTTATAAGAAATTTTGGCCCGAGATTCATCCCATACTTTTACCTGCCATAAACAACATATTAGTAGAAGGGGTTCCTCCATCCTGGAATTTGGCTTCCATCAGTTTATTGCTGAAGAAAGATAAAAATCCCTTGGATTGCACATCTTATAGACCTATCAGTCTCCTTAATGTTGACTACAAAATTGTTGCCAAGGCGCTGGCGCGGAGACTAGAAAAAATTCTTCCAAATATAATAAACCCTGATCAGACGGGTTTTGTGAAATCTAGATATGGAACAGATAATGTGCGTCGTACACTGAATGTCATTCATTATCAGAGTCAGAGTCAGAGTCAGAGAGAATTTATTGTCATTTGCACCGCATGTAGTACATGTGTTGAAAACGAGATTATGTACACAGGGTCCCAGTTACATCCAACAACAAATGCAAGAGAAATACAATAATAACATCTAGGATTAACTAAGAGAGACATCACATCAGCTAGTAATACACTAAGCCCTAATGTAGTAGAAAAACATCATTATAAACAGCAGCACGAACATGAGCAGATGGTCACAGATGAACGCAGCAACAAGAAACAGATCAGTATCAGTATGATGTGACATTTTGCAGTGTTTATTCTTATTATTTATTTATTCATGAGTCTGACAGCCTCAGGGTAGAAGCTGTTTCTCAGTCTAGTGGTTCTACATTTGATGCTCCTCAACCTCCGTCCCGAGGGGAGTGGTGCAAAGAGTGAGTGTGCTGGGTGAGTGAGGTCTTTCATGATGCAGGTGGCTCTTTTTCTGCATCTGGAGGTGTAAATGTAAATGTAAATTATCTTAATCAGCATAAAGACCCTGCTCTGATTGTCTCTCTTGATGCAGAAAAGGCCTTTGACCGGGTAGAATGGCCCTTTTTATTCTCTGTTTTACAGAAATTTGGGATGGGGCCTAATTTTATTAACCTGATTAAAGCCTTTTATTCCAATCCAGTAGCCATGGTAAACACTAATGGCTTTCTGTCAGATGGTTTTTCTGTTCAGAGGGGTTGTAGACAGGGGTGTCCCCTGTCACCTTTGTTGTTTACGTTGTTCATTGAACCTTTAGCGGAGATTATTAGATCCAGTACGGACATATCTGGAATTAGAATAGGTGGAGATAATCATGTGATTTCTCTTTTTGCGGATGATGTCCTTTTATACTTGAAAAACCCAGATACATCAATCCCGGCGGTACTTAGCTCCATAGATAGGTTTGGTGTCCTTTCAGGTTATAAGATTAATTTAGGTAAGTCTGTTGCTTCTCCTTTCAATATTCCTCAAGATATGGTGCTTCAGTCTACCTTTCGTATGTCTGAAAAAGGGTTCAAATACTTAGGCATTTTTGTCACTCCTGACCTGAAAGACTTATTCTCTTCAAACTACTCCCCCCTAGTTCTGAACATTAAGAATGATCTATCGAAATGGTCTACTTTACCTATATCACTTCTCGGTAGGGTTAATACAATAAAAATGAATATTCTCCCTCGTTTAAATTATTTATTTCAAAATCTCCCTTGCTACTTGTCTCTCACATTTTTTAAATCCCTTAATTCTCAAATTTCTCGTTTCATTTGGAACAATAAGCATCCACGAGTTAAGTTTTCCACGCTTACTAAACCCAAACATTTGGGAGGTTTGTCTCTACCCAATATGCAGCTTTATTACTGGTCCGCTCAGCTTAAAACTATGTCTGACTGGTTTTCTAGTAGAGACAACTGTTTATGGCTTGACCTTGAGTCTTTATCATGCAGTCCCAGAAGGTTAAGCTCCCTCCCCTTTATCAATAATTTAGATCAACTGGATACAGTAAAGGAAAATGTGGTAGTTTACAGTACTTTATTAGCCTGGAAAGACATAAAGAAATACCTGAACATCCCTTCATTTCTCTCGATTCGATCCCCTCTGACTTTAAACCCAGACTTACCAGTTTCCGTTAGAAGTATTGGCTTACTGAATTGGTCCTCTTCTGGTCTGACTGACTTTTCTGATCTTTTGATTTCTGGATCTATTAAATCATTTAATCAAATCAGGGACGAGAGTAACATTCCTCAAAAAGATTTTTACAAATACCTTCAAATACGGCATTTTATGGAGTCATTGTTTAGGTCTAATGCTTTTCGTAGGGAGTTGACTGATCTGGAAAATACTCTGGTTTCAACCAAACCCCCCAAGGGTCTGATCTCTAAGTTCTATGTATCCTTACTTAGTTCTGAACCATCAAGTTTTGACTCTGTCAAGCGGCTATGGGAACAGGATCTGGAGGTGAAATTTAGTTCTTCAGATTGGCTCAAGATTTGCAGGGGAACCTTTCCTCAATGTACTTCTATTTCTATACATGAACAAAATTTTAAATTATTTTACAGATCTTACTATACCCCTGTTCGCCTTCAGAGAATGTTCCCCGACCGCTCCAACTTGTGCTGCAAATGTTTGAAGCATAGAGGTACTTTTTTCCACCTGTTTTGGTCATGTGACTTACTGCAGACTTTTTGGAAGGGCATTCATTCGGTGACTGAAAAGATTTTGGGTGGTTGCTTTTCTTTATCTCCTATATTTTATCTCCTAAATGTTTCCCCTAATCATTTGGATGCACAGTCTAAATCTTTGTTTATAATTCTTTGCTTTCTTGCCAAGAAGTGTATTTTGCTACAATGGATTTCACCACATCCCCCCACAGTAAACATGTGGCTCACGCAGATATCTGTTATCCTTCCTTTAGAAAAGCTGACCCACGATCTTAATCACAAATCAGAAATATTTCTGACATTATGGGGTCCTCTTGAGTCTTTCCTGCTTGGTTCCTAGGATTTTAGTATTTAATTATGTTGTATAGCTCTATTATAGCTCAGACCAAAAAACATGCTTGTTAGGCTGATTGGTGACTCTGAATTGACCCTAGGTGTGAGTGTGAGAGTGGATGGTTGTTTGGTGTGAGTGAGACAGGTCCCTCTTGTAAATGAGTCCCCGTGACTCAACGAGGCTAGCCTGTATAAATAAAGGTTGAATGAATGAATGAATGAATGAATTTGTTCTTGTTGTTTTTTATTTTTATTTTTATTATTTTTTATTATTATTATTATTTTTTTTTTATTGCTGTTCCTCATTTATTTTGATGGCTGTAAGGTGATATTGACTGGAGGAAGAGTCTGAGACCTTAATTCTTGTTTATGTGGAGTATCTTGTTGTAGTTCTATTTTTGTATGTGGGTATGTGTATATGTGTGGTGTGTGTGTGTGTGTATGTAGACAGCACAGGGTTTTTCTTTTATTTTTGTATGTGTTTTGTAAATAATTGAAAATCAATAAAAAAAATTAAAAAAAAAAAAATCTGTTTTAACTGTACAAAATCACGTTTTTGGATCATTAAAAGCAGCTAAGCTAAGAAGCTAAGCTACAAGCTAAGCTAACAGGCCGACCACGGGGAACAAATTTCTGTCTTGTCAAAGCTCCAAAATTCACAGTTGAAACCCATGCTTTCGTGTAAAAAGTTGTTTTTCTCTGCAAAAAGAAGCTGAAAACTTGTTTACTGATTTATTTTTTTTATTAAAAGCTTTGGGTGAAAAATGCTATGCTAAAGAGCTCAAAACATATCGAGCGTCTGCCATTTTGAGAACCAAAAAAAAAGGAACAAGAGACAGCTCATGCCACATCAAGGGGCCTCCCTACCATTTTTCTTAAAGAGACACGCTGCTCGCTCCCTCACTATCCATCCTTCAGTTCAAACAGTCTTATACTTCTATCGAGTGGTCAAAAACAGGTACTACACACAAAAAAATAATGTATATTTCTTCTTAAATTTGACAATAATTACTACGGTAAGTATTGTCAAATTTCAAACAATATTATTGTTTATCGCAATGATTTCTGAGATAACTAATTGCCCAGCAAACTTTTCATGACAGGCCTACATGTAAGTGGAGAAAATACCATTTGAGTGTTGTATAACTTTTTTCATTTACCCTTTATTTATACAGGTAGTCTCATTTAGCCAGGAGAACTCATTTTCAAGAGAGACCTGTTAATTGCAATTACTGTAAATTGATTACTTCTACAGGCATGTGCAGTATATTGAACAGTGTATGACAGCATAGTACCATGAATGCACAATTTTACCCAAGATGCACTCTTTTAAAAAGTGCAAATTTAATGTATTTTGTTGCTTTAATAGTGTTTCCATCTTTTGTGTTGCAGAGTTATGAGTGTGTGTGTCATTCGGGCTGGGAGGGGAAATACTGCCAACAAGAAACTGATGAATGTTTATCACAGCCCTGCAAAAACAATGCCACCTGCACAGACCTTCTCAACAGCTACAAGTAGGTGTGGGATTTGGCCTGAGGGCAGCGTACTCATGAGGTGCATCAGCCATTTCATAAATTCAGAAAAAGAAGCTGTTTAGTAATGGCAATATGTCCTTCTGCTGACAGTAAGACAGCCAGCAGCTGGCACTCCACGTCTGCATTTGTTTAAGCACACTGTCTGTTTTCCATAGCAACAGAAAAATCTGCTTTGACTTCATCAGCATGATTCACTTTGAGAATGAAGCAGACAAATTCATTTTTAGTGGCCTGTGCAGAAAAAAAATGAAGATTAATTTATGGAACTCTTATCTAATTTACACTTCAAATATAGCTCCACAATGTTTTATTTTGCCAGCTTTCTACAAAACCCCTGAATACAATCTGTTACAAAACAACTTGGCATGCTTCTGCAAATACACTTTCCTTAAAGTCTTTTGAAACTATTTCAAAAGCACCCTGATGCATGCTCAATAATCCAGGTAGAAAAATCCAAAAAAGCTAAGTCTGGTCCTCTGGACATTCAAAAAACAAAACAAAACAAAGCAAAAAAAACTGTACAAAATTACAGATTTTTGTTTTGTTTTGTTTTGTTTTGTTTTTTGAATGTCCAGAGGACCAGACTTAGCTTTTTTGGATATTTCAAAAGCAACTTTTTGCTTTGCGGTTGTGGATAATTCTGTGTCAATGCATTTTAAAACTGACCTGATTCTGTTTCTAGTCCAAACTTCAACAAAAGAGCCAAAACCTGAAAGGATCTGTAGAAAATGCATAAAAATGAAAAAATAAAAATACCAAGTTGTGGTGCTTGTCAGTCAAATATCACAATATAAAGAAAATTGAAGCGACATTGATGTTTTCAGATGCAAAACGTTGCATTGAAAACTACATAAAGCGACAGTAAAATTGTGATGGAGATGACAAAGACAGAAAGGGTGACTGACTGTGTGCACAGAAGAAAAGAAGCTGCACAGCCTGTGCTGGCTGTGATAAAGGCTAATGAGTTATTGCATTCACAGGTACACAGTGCTCACATATATCACAGCTCTGTTAGCTCCGTCTGACTCGTGACTGAATGTTTCAGTCTGATCTCACTCAAAATCTCAAATACTGGAGTGCTTGTGTGGCTGTGTGTGTTCTATGGCATTAGACATAGTTTGCACCTGCTCTTTTTGTTGGGCTCCATGAAGACTCATTAGTCTGTCCAAGTGAAGGGCAGAATAAGCGGCTGATGAGAAAGTAGACGGATGGAAAAAGATACCACTGAGAAAGTGGCTC
>JBBPBX010092520.1:0-13721 GCA_038048925.1 Garcialebias charrua
GCCAGGAAGCAGATGTTGATTTCTTTGCTTCCTCCTGTCCTCACATTGCATCTTAAGCGTTTCCACCAGGTGAGCCTACTTCAGTTAGAGCTGCTGTATGGTTTGGATGACTTACTGTTATTTAAATGTCTTTGTGTGTGATGGTTTGCACACTTTAAGGCAGGGATGAACCTTCGAAAGGTGAATCGCCATGTTGATTTTCCTCTCATCCTGGATCTGGCTCCTTTCTGCTCCGCATCTTGCAAGGTATAACCATAAAACTTCCACTGCTTTAATCTGCTGTTATTTCTACACTTACTAAGTGGACATTTTAGCATGTTGTAGCATGGTGCTACTTTTGGAAACCTGCTTCTCTGTATTCCCCTGTTTGCTTTGATTTGTAGAACCTGGCAGCCGGTGAGCGCGTCCTGTACAGCCTTTACGGGATTGTTGAACACAGTGGCTCAATGCGAGGAGGCCACTACACCGCATACGTTAAAGTCCGTGCTCCCCAAAGAAAATCAGAACGGCGTCACAAGAACCTGTCAGGTCAGGAAAATCTTTTGGAGTTCTTTTTAGACATCCAAACCATTTTAGACCTAGTTGTTTTTGTTTGTTTTATTTGGTGCATGTGCTTCTGTGTGAGTTCATAAAAAATGGCCAACATTTTGTCACCAAAAGGCTGGACTTCATGTAACCATAAGCATGAACTGAAAAGAGGTCTTCTTTGTTTTCTTTACAACTTTTTTTTTTTCTTCTTCTCTGCTCAAGGAAACTGTTCAGTCACTGACTAGTATTTAAAGATGGCTGAAAACCACAAGAAAGCATCTGTCCTTGCTGCTTGCAAGCTTTTATAAACCTGGACGTGTTACAGTTGAAAGCTGTGGTTAGTGAGGGAACGATGTTTAAGCTTATTGCTATGGTAACAACAGACTAGACCATCAGATATAAAGCTAATTAATTATTATTAATAATTTATTATTATTTGTAAGACTGAGCTGAATACAGCTTCTCAGACTGAGGAAGTCTTTCGGACGAAAGACGAAACGTTTCTACAATTTTTTTGTTTTGTTTTGTTTTGTTTTGTTTTTTGAATGTCCAGAGGACCAGACTTAGCTTTTTTAGACTAACTAATTATTGTTTTGTCTGTCAAGTTTTTTCTTCTGTCTGCTTTAAAACATTATTATAATTAGGAGTTTCAGTTGTAGAAACACCTGACAAAAAGGATTAATTTTACATCTTTTGGACAAGTGTGATTTATTAAATATTTGCCTTTTTTTTAGGGATGCACCGATAAATCGGCCGGCCGATCGATCGTCCCCGATTTTCTTAATTTGGGGAAATCGGTGATCGGCCGATCTTTAAATGAGAAGCCGATTTTATCCACCGATCACATCTGCCTCCGCAAAGGTCGGAAAATCATGAAAATTTAGGGTGCATTTTGACCTTTTAACACCTGAAAATCGGTATCGGCCAAAATCGGAATCGGCAGGTCAGACTTTCTAAAAATTGGTGATCGGTGATCGGCCAGAAAATTGAAATCGGTGCACCCCTACTTTTTTTGACTGAATGTTGATTATAGCAATCCTTCATAATTAAAAACATATGCTGACTACGGCTGCTCGCTGCACCACCTGGTGGTGGTTGGGTTAAAGGCAGAAGACCAATTTCGTCTGTCAAGTATGGGAAACATACACAGATGACAAATGTGACAAATTATTAATTATTATTATTATATTTATTTAGTTTCCGTGGTTTTTTTTTCCCGCTCTTGAACAAGACAGATGCTTTTCCTTCCCTCTCCTGCCTTCCTTCTGCATTTTTGCTCTCTGTCCTGTGTATCAGAGCTTCTGTTTACTCATCTTCTGAATTGTAAACCTCTTGTCATGGATCTGGTCAGCTAGACTTTCAACGCAATTGATTAAAAAATAAAATAAAAATGAAACCAAGCAATAGGGTAAACCCTCATGCCCTGCTGAGATGCACGCAGCATGGATTCATGGGGAGAGTGGAAAATGTTGTGCCTTTTTGAGTTGTCTCAGGAGGATGCCGAAGATTTATACATCATTGGATTTATGATAGCAGGGTTTCTGCTATTTGGCACTGTCGGATACCTATGTTATTGGCTATTAAGGAAGACAGCGACAGCAGCTTAAGCTGCCGACCTTTTTCATTTTCGTAAATGGACTATACTGTACTTATATAGCACCTTTCTATCTTATTGACATACTCAAAGCGCTTTACAACACAATCTGTGCCTCATTTACCCATTCATACTACAAAGCTAATTGAACAAATCATTCTAAAGAGACTAATCGGTGCTTTATCACATTCATACACCAATGGGACTCACATCAGAGGCAACGAGGGTTTCAGTGTCTTGCCCAGGGACACTTGGGCATGTGACTGCTGATGGATTGGAACCCCCAACTCTTGCATTGGAGCATGTGACTGCTGATGGATTGGAACCCCCAACTCTTGCATTGGAGAACGACTACTCTAACCACTCAGCCACAGCCGCCCTTGGCGGCCGTGGCGTAGTGTTAATGGCAGTCGTCCCCCGATCGGAAGGTTGGAGGTTTGAATCCCGGTTCCCCACACCATGTGTCGTTGTGTCCCTTTGCAAGACACTTGCCCAGGGACCTTGCATGGCAGTCTGCCGTTACCGGTGTATGAATGTGTGCATGAATGGGTGGATGGTTTGTATTGTAAAGCGCTTTGGGGCCCCTCATAGGGGGTTGGAAAGTGCTATATAAATAAGCTCCATTTACCATTTGCCCTGGCTTTGAGTTCTCAGACTCAGCTAACTTACAAGCTCAGCACGGGGGGGGGGGGGTGCATAGATTGTCTGCACAGAGGTTAGAGGTTGTAAAAATATCAATTTTTTTGTGTAACAGCTTTAGAAAATATGCTTTTATTTTTAAATATGTTTGAAATGTCACCAAATCTTGATTAACACTGAAGAACCATCATTTTGGTTATGTTTTAAAAGTTTACTTTAACGTATTATATTAAAAACTAAAATCTGTACTGTCACTTTAAGTCTTAAGAGAACGCTTTATTTTGACGTCAGTACTGCTCTCAGCTGGTGCTGCCAGAGTGGAAAGAGGCTTTGATGCAGTTTTATGAATCATAGCACAAAGAAAACTAAATAAAAATGCACAATATAAAATTGTGTTTACCTACTTTTTGAGGAGGAGTCAGGTCCGACCAGCCGGTTATTAAAAAAAAGTTGCATTAAGCTCAGATGAACAAACTGTCACCAGCTGCGCACGTCAGCTGAACCACCAGTTAGAAACGGACTTGAGACCTGTCCAGTGTGTCCCCCGCATAGATGCCAGCGACCCCCGACCAGAAAAGGAAGAAGCGGGTGAGGATGGATGGATGGATGGATGGATGGATGGATGGATGGATGGATGGATGGATGGATGGATGGATGGATGGATTTTTATTTGCTAATCACCGTTCGCGCACGTCTCCTTGGCTGTGAAGATGAACTTTGTTACGTCTGAGCTGATTCCAAAAAAATATTTCCAAGAAAATGGATACAAAAAGTTTTGGACAGCCAAAGGACAAGTCCTTGCAGCCAGACTGTCCAAACACTGATGAGGGTTATTCTTCCATTCAGCACTACACATCTGTCTGAGGCAGCCTTCAGCCTCTTGTGTCAGTAAAAACAAAAGCTGCAACAGACTTGATGTCCATCAAGATTTTAGGTTGTCTGTGACAAGCACCTGACATCAAATCCTGGTCAGAAACATCAAACCCTGGTCACAAACATCAAACCCTGGTCACAAACATCAAACCCTGGTCACAAACATCAAACCCTGGTCACAAACATCAAACCCTGGTCACAAACATCAAACCCTGGTCACAAACATCAAACCCTGGTCACAAACATGCAGTGTAAATATCCTGAGGGGCTTTTCATTGTCTCCGGGGACTTCAATCATGTGGATTTACGTGTCATCCTTCCAACCTTCAATCAGCACGTTTTCACAGCAACACGAGGAAATAAGACGCTAGACCAAGTCTTCACGAATGTGAAGGGGGCGTACACGGCGAAGCCACGCCCACCGCTCGGGGCTTCCGACCATCGCTCCCTGTTATTGGTCCCTAGACAGCTACCCCCACTCAGACGTTCCAAGCCGGAACAAAGAGAGATCACATTGTGGCGCCAAGATAGTACCCCCATGCTAAGAGACTGCTTTGAAAACACAAACTGGTCTGTCTTCAAAGAGGCAGCTACGAATGGAAGTTCAGTTGACCTGGAACTTTATGCTTCCTCAGTCCTGGGTTACATCAGTACATGTGCTGAAAATGTATCCATAAGAAAGTATGTTAAATTTTACCCCAATCAAAAACCCTGGCTAAATAAGGATGTCCGCACCCTGCTGGCAGCCAGGGACACTGCATTCAAGTCTAGAGATACTGAGGAGTTGAGAAAGTGCAGGAGAGAACTGGATGATGGCATAAAGAAGGCCAAAGCCGCGTATGCACAGAGGATCGAGGGTCAGTTCATCTCACATGATCCACGGAGCATGTGGCAGGGCATCAAATGCTTAACAGACTACAAGGGCAAAAGCAAACAATGCCCCAGGGACCCATCCCTGCCTGATGCCCTCAATAAGTTTTATGCACGTTTTGAAGATCCAAACAGACCAGCTAGCACCAGACTCACCTCATCACCAGACGAGGAGCACCTCAAAGTGACCGCAGCAGAAGTGAGTGGTAGTCCTGGAACTTTATGCTTCCTCAGTCCTGGGTTACATCAGTACATGTGCTGAAAATGTATCCATAAGAAAGTATGTTAAATTTTACCCCAATCAAAAACCCTGGCTAAATAAGGATGTCCGCACCCTGCTGGCAGCCAGGGACACTGCATTCAAGTCTAGAGATACTGAGGAGTTGAGAAAGTGCAGGAGAGAACTGGATGATGGCATAAAGAAGGCCAAAGCCGCGTATGCACAGAGGATCGAGGGTCAGTTCATCTCACATGATCCACGGAGCATGTGGCAGGGCATCAAATGCTTAACAGACTACAAGGGCAAAAGCAAACAATGCCCCAGGGACCCATCCCTGCCTGATGCCCTCAATAAGTTTTATGCACGTTTTGAAGATCCAAACAGACCAGCTAGCACCAGACTCACCTCATCACCAGACGAGGAGCACCTCAAAGTGACCGCAGCAGAAGTGAGAGGTAGTCTCAGAAGGATCAACCCTCATAAAGCTACGGGTCCAGACAACATCCCAGGGAAAGTTCTGAAGGAATGTGCGGACCAGCTCTGTGAGGTGCTGGCTGACGTCTTCACCACCTCACTTTCACTGGAGTCAGTTCCCACCTGCCTGAAGACTGCCACCATCATCCCAGTCCCAAAAAGCTCCACAGTGACTGGTCTGAATGACTATAGACCGGTGGCTCTCACCCCGATAGTCGCTAAATGTTTTGAGAAACTGGTCATGTCCCACATCAAGACAACCGTCAACATCAGCGAGGACCCTCATCAATATGCATACCGCGAGAACCGATCAACAGAGGACGCCATCTCCTCTGTGGTCCACACTAACTGGACATCATTAACATCACGCAGACTCTTCCATTGGTACATTTTCATCTTCAAATCACTTCTTGGTCTGCTGCCCTCATACATCTCCTCCTACATGTCTTTGCGTGAGTGCAGCTACAGCGTGCGCTCTCAGGACATGATTACCTGCAGTGTTCCGTCAGTGAGGACTGAACTTGGAAAAAGGGCCTTCTCCTACTCTGCTCCTGCTTCATGGAATATCTTACAAAAAGATCTGAAGCTCTCGACCTTGACTTCTCTAAATGGTTTTCAGAATCTGTTGGAATCCTGGCAAAAACCAATGCAGATTTGTTCTTGTCTTTGATTTTATACGTCTACCTTATAATGTTTTGCTAGTTTTGTAACAATCTCCCTTTTAAACGTGAGCTTGTACACGCTCAAGAGAGTTCTTTTAACTATTTTTGAATGTAATCAGGAAACTGAGTATAACACTAGACCGTCATAAATAAACATTATAGAAAAAATGAATAAATAAATAAATGTGGACACGTCAACTTCAGGGTGCCGTAGGGCGTGGCTGTATTAATCAAACAAAAATCAGCTGTTCCAATTGTGATTCAAACATAATTAGTTACACAAAAGCACATTTACATTAACATAATAAAGTTTCTGAAAAAGTTCAAGTCCCCATAAACTTCCCCCAGAGAGATCTCTCGTTAATTATAATAAATTGTCCCATGAAAAAAAAGTCGGCCGTTAGTCACTCAAAAAATATTCAAAAATGAAAGACTCGTTGGGGCCCATATGATCCTCCAGTCTCTCACAGCGACAGGAAGAGGATAAAACAAATGATAAGGAAACGTCTCACCGGGTTTGTGTCTGTCCCAGCTGTTTCCTTCTTTCAACCTGGAGCGCTCTCCTCCAAACTCGCTCCAGGGAATCCGGACCGATCCTTCCCAGGGTGTCACTTTAGTCAATCTGTGAAAGTCTTCTCCTTCCCTCCTGAGTTGGGTCTAACTTCAGCATGAAGCCCAACTACAGATGTCCTGTGTTGATTCGGGAGCTCCACCGGTCCGTGCGCTGCGACTCTGCACGCGTCTTCACCTGCCACACCCCTCTGCAGCGCTCAAACCCTTGTCCTTTTATCAGCTCCGGTAAAGCTGTGAGTCACGTGACCCAGATAATTTTCCCAGTGGATACTTTTGAGACTGAAACACACAACTACAAGACATTCTTGTATTTATATTAACACAAACATTTTATTTATGTTCCCTTTATTTAGGACCAAGGTAAACCTTTTTTTTTTCTCTTCACAAATACAGTCATTTAGTGTGATGTCACAGATCCCCCCCCCCCTGCCGGAGGCACCTGGACCTGAACTCCATAATAGGGTTTTAGATTCACCACATTAACTGTATCTATTTTTTTATTCTGGTCTGTCCACTGTATCTGGTAATTCACAGGACCTAATTGTTTCCTCACAACAGCTGGACCTGACCATCTAGGCGCTAGCTTTGAGGAAAATCTGTCAGAGGCTTTGGAGAGAGGATGGGACCGAACCCAGACTAAGTCTCCCGGCAAGAGCTGTACACTTCTCCTACGGGCATTATAATACTTAGCTTGTCGGGCCTGGTTCAACCCTATCTTCCGCTTAACCTGTTCAATCATTTCTTTGTGTCTATCCAGGAATTTATAGTGTGTCTGCTGAGGACTAGGAGAGTGGCCAATGATTCTCTCCAATGGACCTTTGAGAGGTTGACCAAGAGTAAGCTCGGCCGGCGACTTTCCAGTTGTCTCATGCTGTGCAGCGTTGATGGCAAACCTAAACTCTTGGATCCAATTATCCCAGTTGATATGGTGTTCTCCCACAAAGGAGGATATCATTGTTTTGATCGTTCTATTTGACCGTTCAGTAAGATTGGCTTGGGGATGATAGCTTGTAGTGAACTTTTGAATCACACCCCAAGTGCGACAGAGATTTTCCATCTCGTGGCTCGTAAATTGAGGGCCACGATCTGATACCAGCTCTCGAGGAACACCAAAACGGGTAAATATTTCATTCTTTAAGATGCTGGTAATTTTCTGAGCTTTGCTGTCTTTCAGTGGAAACATTTCTACCCACTTAGTGAAATAGTCCACGATTACCAACAGGTATTTGTTTCCCTTCTTGCTTCGGGGAAGAGGACCCATCAAGTCAATGCCGATCTTTTCCCATGCTTCGGTCACTGTAGTAGGCTGCATGAGCCCCGCTGGCTTCTGATTGTCCGGTTTATATTTTTGGCAGGTGACACAGGTTTTAATGTAGGCCCAGACGTCTTTCCTGACTGTGGGCCACCAGGCTACTTCCAGTATCCTTAACAATGTTTTTAGTTTCCCTAAGTGTCCACTTAGAGGATGGTCATGAAAATAACTGAGAAACTGGGTTATCATAGACTTGGGTACAACCAGCTGAAACTTTTCTCCTTGGTCCGTGACCAAAGACTTCCTGTACCAGACATCCTGGACTTTACAGAACCCTATTCTGTTGGGGTTCTTATTAGCAGATGATTGAACCATGTCAAGCAGGGTGGAATCTTTCGCCTGAGCCTCCTTGATGTCAGCCAGTGCCAAAGGTAACTCTGACCCAGATTTAGAGATGGTCGCTGCAATGTACGCCCTGGGGATTTCACACACTGCTCTTGACAGCGCGTCAGGAACCAAGTTATGTAAACCTTTTCTGTATTTGATTTTGAAGTGGTATTCTTGCAACCGAAGCACCCATCGGGTCAAGCGAGAGGTTGCCTTTGTACAATTAAATGCCCAAGTTAATGCTGCATGGTCAGTATATAAAGTGAACTCTGATCCTTCTATGAAATGCCGCCACTTCTCAACAGCCCACACAACAGCCAAGCATTCTTTCTCTGAGGTGGAATAATTACACTCCGCACCCCTCAGGGTTCTGGATGCAAAGGCAATGACTCTCTCTCCCTCAGGTGTCATTTGTACAAGTACCGCACCCAGCCCAACATCACTGGCATCTGTGTGTATCTCAAATGGCAGTTGGAAGTTGGGTTGCATTAATATGGGAGCCTCTACCAGGACTCGTTTTAAATGTTCAAATGCTTGCTGGCAGTTTGGACACCATTCCCAATTGTTGGCTTTTTTGAGAAGATGGTATAAAGGTGCAGCTATGTCAGCAAAATGGGAAATGAATTTGTGGTACCAGCCTACCAACCCCAAGAATCGCTGAAGTGATTTCTTATCAGTGGGTACGGGATAATTTGTGATTGCCAGGCTCTTATTTGGATCTACACGAACCCCACTCCCAGCCACTATATGACCCAAAAATTTAAGTTCTGGTTGAAAGAAGTTGCATTTTCCCAGATTTAAAGTCAAGTTTGCTTGGTGTAATTTGGCAAAAACTTCCTCCAAATCTTTCATATGTTGTTCTGGTGTAGGAGAGAAAATGATCACATCATCTATGTAAACAAAACAAATTTTTCCTCTCAGGTCTCCAAGCACCCTTTCCATTAGTCTCTGAAATGAGGCACCAGCATTCTTCAGTCCAAAAGGCATACATTTAAACTGATATAATCCAAAAGCTGTTATTACTGCCGTTTTGGCTTTACTTTCTTCAGCCACAGCCATTTGCCAGTAGCCGGATTTCAAATCCAAAGTGCTAAACACTGAAGCTCCATTCATTGATTCCAGCAACTCATGGATTAGAGGCATGGGGTAGGCATCCTGTCTTGTTTTAGCATTTAAGGCCCTATAATCCACACAAAACCTGAACGTCTTATCAGGTTTTGGGACAAGAACCACCGGAGAAGCCCAAGAAGATTGAGAGGGCTCAATGATGCCGTCATGAAGCATTTTTTCAATATGGTCTTTGATTATCTGTCGTTTAAAGGGTGACACCCTGTAGGCTCTTGCTCGAACTGGCAACTCATCTGTGGTGTAAATGTTGTGCACTTCCATAGATGTTTTTCCCAAAGTATCGGTGCACACTGTGGGCCAGGTTTGAAGAAGTTGGGTAATCTCTGGTGGATGATTCAAAACTGTTGTTCTTAAGTCTGCTGAGAAGTCCTCTGTGTTTCTTATGGGTAAAGCCACAATCAGGCTCACGTGTGATGGACCCAGACCCAATGAGGAAGTGCTTGGTGGTGAAGCCATAAAGGGGTAAAATGAATAACCCCGGGGGCCTTTGACTCCATATGTGTTATCACCCAGATTAATAATAGTCGATGTTTTTGTCAAAAAGTCCAACCCTAGAATAATGGGAAATGTGAGGTTAATGTCTTCTACAATAAATGTGTCCAAAGCCCACATCATTCCATGCCAACAGTACAGAATAGTTGTTTTTCCCAAAGCACTGTAGGTTTTTCCATTGGCTAGGGCAAACTTTTGGTTGTCAGCTCGTTTTAATTGTTCCTCTGGCTGAGCCATTTCCTGCCACAGGCTATGCTTCATCAGTGTGAAAGTGCAGGCTGTATCCAGGACAGCGTTACATTTCTGATTCCTGATTTCTATGGGAACATATAGAAGGGAAGACGACATCCTCTGGCCTCGTTGTACAACAGACACCACATCTGCTGGTCTTTTGAAGTTCCCTTTAGGATGTTGTTTTCCTGGTGCTTTTCCTTTGGTCTTTTGCTGGTCAACTTTCCCCCAATAGGCCTTGGCTCCTGCACAGTCTCTTTCCACCTGGGTCCCAACGGTAACCAGCTGGTCCATTGAGGTGACAGTTCCTCTGAGGCAACCAGCCAGTTTAGGATTGCAGTTGTTTAGGATCCTTCTTACTAGGTCAGCTTCAGAGATATCTGGCTTCCACCTTAAACACAAGGCCCGATAGTCGAAGGCAAAGTCCCTCAAACACTGATCCGGTAACTGCACCATGTCCCGTAGTTTTTCTTCCACCTCCGAGAGGTAGTCTGGGGGAAGAAATGCAGCATAGAAAGCTTCCTTAAATTCCATCCAGTTCTGGATTCCATTCTTGGCCACACACCACCAGCTGTGAGCAGGTCCTTTCAAGACACCAGTTAAAGCCCCAATTAATTCAGGGTCAGAGAGTGGTCTCACCGACAAGAAAGTTTCACACTGGTCAATGAAGTTCAACACATCAGCCACCTCTCGTGCCCCTGCAAATGAGGGAAAGTCCATGTGGATGGGAGGCTTGGCATAAACTGCTGGTATTCTCCCAGATGTGAGAGGGACAAGTGTGTGAAGCGTAGGTGTCACACTACTGGAGGATGGTATAGCTGGAAGCATCTCAGTAGGGACAGTTGCAGGTCGATTGGGATCAGAGCATGAACTTGAACTCGGCTGATAGACATTTTGTAGATAAGTAGCTGGCTGGGTGGAATGGGGTAAGTTTGACTTCTGACATGTTGAAGTAAACATTGCTGGCAGCCGTACAGTTGAAGGAGCCATTAAGTGTGTCCTTTGGTCAGCAGACAGATCCAAATTGTGTTCAGCACTAATAAGGGGTCGGGTAGCAGTAGATCGATGTGCGCGCTTCAATTTCTCCACCTCTACCTTCCACTTCTCATCACGTCGCTGTAAACACTGAACTAATTTTCCCTCAAACTCTTGTAAGGTAGTAATCATCAGCTGTTCTAATGCCTCCACATTTTTGTCTATATATGTTCTTATATTTTGCTCTCGATTTAAAGCACTGCTCACTGAGTCCTGAAAATTTCCCTCCAAAGTGTTAACCTTCTCCCCCACTGTTTTCAAATCATCTTTAAGCTTAAAGAGGTCTGCTTGTGAGAAATATGTTGAATCATCATCTTCTTCCTCATCATCACTTTCTTCATCTGAAGCATATAATGAACTAAGTAAAGAAGTTATTTCCCCCACAGGGTTTCTACGGGTTACCCAAGCATCATCTCTTGGACAACTACCTGCTAAATCAGTTTCTAAAGGAGGACATGTTACTCCATCTGCTCCTTGCAGTGAACCCTCTACCTCAGCTTCAGTTAGTTGTGAGGGATTTTCTTCCATTATATCAATAAAGTTATCACTCTTGATGCAAAATGATTTTTTTTTCTTTTTTTTTTTTTTAACAAAACCCCAAACAACAACAACAGTCAAATATGATACCTCAGCTTAATAATACACATTCAAAAAACATTGTTTCCCCATACGGGCCACCACTGTAACAATCTCCCTTTTAAACGTGAGCTTGTACACGCTCAAGAGAGTTCTTTTAACTATTTTTGAATGTAATCAGGAAACTGAGTATAACACTAGACCGTCATAAATAAACATTATAGAAAAAATGAATAAATAAATAAATGTGGACACGTCAACTTCAGGGTGCCGTAGGGCGTGGCTGTATTAATCAAACAAAAATCAGCTGTTCCAATTGTGATTCAAACATAATTAGTTACACAAAAGCACATTTACATTAACATAATAAAGTTTCTGAAAAAGTTCAAGTCCCCATAAACTTCCCCCAGAGAGATCTCTCGTTAATTATAATAAATTGTCCCATGAAAAAAAAGTCGGCCGTTAGTCACTCAAAAAATATTCAAAAATGAAAGACTCGTTGGGGCCCATATGATCCTCCAGTCTCTCACAGCGACAGGAAGAGGATAAAACAAATGATAAGGAAACGTCTCACCGGGTTTGTGTCTGTCCCAGCTGTTTCCTTCTTTCAACCTGGAGCGCTCTCCTCCAAACTCGCTCCAGGGAATCCGGACCGATCCTTCCCAGGGTGTCACTTTAGTCAATCTGTGAAAGTCTTCTCCTTCCCTCCTGAGTTGGGTCTAACTTCAGCATGAAGCCCAACTACAGATGTCCTGTTGATTCGGGAGCTCCACCGGTCCGTGCGCTGCGACTCTGCACGCGTCTTCACCTGCCACACCCCTCTGCAGCGCTCAAACCCTTGTCCTTTTATCAGCTCCGGTAAAGCTGTGAGTCACGTGACCCAGATAATTTTCCCAGTGGATACTTTTGAGACTGAAACACACAACTACAAGACATTCTTGTATTTATATTAACACAAACATTTTATTTATGTTCCCTTTATTTAGGACCAAGGTAAACCTTTTTTTTTTCTCTTCACAAATACAGTCATTTAGTGTGATGTCACAGATTTTTGATACTTTGTTAAAAGGAGGAATGTGTATGCATGTATATATATATGTATATATATATATATATATATATATATATTTCTCTCTCTTTTGTTTTCTATTGTTTATTGTTTGATTGTTTATTGTTTAAAGGTTCAGTATGCAGTTTCTGTAGAACTGCAGCACTTAGAAATATTTTCAACAGGCAAAGCATTCTGATCCCTCCCCCTCAGAGCCATATGTGGCTCTGCCCCCTTGTGGTCTGTTGAATTTCAAATTCAAGCTCTGTTTTTATTGGCTGATTCAAATTCAAGCTCTGTTTTTATTGGCTGGTTACAAACTCTGTTTTTATTGGCTGGAAAATGGCGGGTCACCTTCCTGGGGCTACGTCGGTGCAGCGGGCTCCGGCGGGGGCCTGTGTATTGTCGCTGTTGGCCCCGGGGGGTCATTGTGTGTGGTCCCTGGTGGGGTTCGTCCGGTTCTTCCACTGGTCGGATCTGGGGAGTGGACGAGTGGCTCGTCCTGTTCGGGTGGTCCTGGGGACTCTGGGCTCGGGGTCCTTCCTGGGGTCTTGGGCTTTGATCGCCCCTTCGTCTGTCTCGGGCTTTGGGGGGACGGGTCTCTGATGCTTCACAGTCGCTACTAAATGTTCTATTGGAGGAACCTTATTCACTTATGCATGCTCACAACCACACACAAATGGATGCAGGGATGTATAGTAGATGTATGTAGATGGGTATATAAATGAATATAAGTATATATGTATGTATATTGTATATATATTTGTATATATTTGTAGGTATGGGTATGTGTATTTATAGAAATCTTTTGCAAGGTCATGAATATTATCAGTTTTTATGCTTGTATGTTTCGTTGTTGTGTTCTGTCATGTGCTTTGCAGGATTGTGGACGGAGGTTTGGTGTGTTTGCTTTGTGCTCTTTCTGTGGACAATTGTTGTTTTGTTGTCTCACTTTCTCTTTTCTTTCTTTCTCTCTATTAAAAAAATAAAAAATAAATAAATAAATAAATAAAAAAATAAAATATATATATATATATATATTAAAAATAAAAAAATAAAAATAAAAAATAAAAAAAATAAATAAAATAAAAAAAATACATATTGGAGTGAGAGGATGGCTATAAGGTGTGAAGGGAGGC
>JBBPBX010092521.1:0-13720 GCA_038048925.1 Garcialebias charrua
ATCCTGTGTCATAAGCTCTCAGAAATCGGTTTCTCTGATCACACCATCGGTTGGTTTTCTAACTATCTTTCCAATCGGAGGCAATGTGTTCAACATAACGGTACTTTTTCCAGCTATTTAACAGTTAAAAATGGTGTTGTAGGAGGTGGTGAAGAGACGACACGGGAGACGGGATGCAGATCTTCACTTTATTCACTCCTACTTTCAACTGGCGGGAAAACCACCCAACACCGCCTTATATACCAACATAACATCCGGTCCTCTGGACCTTTCACAATAAAAGCATCCTTAACACCTTGGGTCCACTGGGTGTGAGTAGAGCCCCCTAGTGGTCCACCACACACGCCCCCCCAGAACACCCAGTAAGGTCCATCACTAGTCCCGCATTTTAGGTTTGATTAAACGCCCAGAACGGCTGAACCTGGGCCCCGCAGAACCAGTTCGATGAAGCGGGGGGTGACGAGGAGGGGCTGCAGAAGATTCGGGCTCCAATGGTTGTTGAGAGTCTCTGGAAGGAGGGCAGCCATCCGTTAGCAACGTGGATGGAGGTCTGCCCCTGCGAGGAGCCTGGGCCGTAACAACCTGATCATCTGACATAACATGAGCTGGTTTAAGCCTATCAATACAGACAGTCTCAGTACGACCCCCTAAATCTAAAAGGAAATGTTTTGGACCTGGCTGAAGAACCCGAAACGGTCCATCATACACAGGCTGTAGTGGTGTCCTGTGTGCATTGTGTTTGACAAAAACAAATTTAGAGGACTCCAGACTCTTAGGGACAAATGACTGAGGTAAACAATGGTGTACCGGGCCAGGGACACGAACGGAGTCCTCCTGAGACGAAAAATGTTGCAACGGCGGAGCGAACTGTGGTGAGGGTACCTCAGGTAAAAACTCACCGGGGACGCGCACAGGCTGACCGAAAACCAGTTCAGCCGGGGAAGAGTTCAGGTCCTCTTTGGATGCGGTACGTAAACCCAACAAAACCCAGGGAAGACGGTCAATCCAGTTGTCACCGGTCAATGCAGCGCGCAGTGCAGCTTTCAATGACCTGTGAAACCGTTCACACAAACCATTAGCTTGAGGGTTGTAAGCTGTGGTCCTGTGAACGTTCGTCCCCAGGCCCTTGGCCATGGTAGACCAAAGCTCAGAAACAAACTGCGGGCCCCTGTCTGATGTAATGTCTGAAGGGGGGCCAAAACGTGCAACCCAGGTAGACAAAAATGCCCGGGCCACCACTGCAGCCGTTGTGGATGTCAGAGGAACCACCTCAGGCCACCTGGTGGTCCGATCTATCATAGTCAGCAGATGAGTAAAACCTTGTGATGGAGGCAGAGGGCCCACCAGGTCCACGTGCACATGGTCAAACCGCCGACTAGGGATAGGGAAAGGTTCCAAAGGTGCTTTGGTGTGCCTGTCAACCTTAGCACGCTGACATGGGACACACGCTGCTGCCCACTCCTTAACCGCTTTACGCAGACCGGGCCAAACAAACTTTGAGCTGACCAGTTTCACCGATGCTCTAACCACCTGGGTGAGAAAGGGAATGCAAGGAGTCAAAAACGCGGCGTTGCCATGAAACTGGAACCAGGGGGCGGGGCCTGCCAGTAGAAACGTCACAGAGCAGGAGAGGACCTCCGTCATCCACCTGCCGTTCCTCCAACTCGAGGCCCGTGGGCCCGGACTGGAGCTCGAGTATTTCTGCGTCGCTACGTTGGTCCGCAGCCATGGCAGAAAAATCGATGCCCACGTACACGGGGGAGATCAGCACCCGGGAGAGACAGTCGGCCACCACGTTGGACTTTCCAGCCACATGCTGAATGTCTGTAGTAAATTCAGACACCGCTGCGAGGTGGCGTTGCTGGCGGGCAGACCAGGGGTCAGAAATTTTCGACATAGCAAACACCAAGGGTTTGTGGTCAACGTATGCAGTGAACTGGCGGCCTTCCAGGAAAAACCTGAAATGGCGTGTAGCTAGGTAAAGCGCCAGCAACTCCCTGTCGAAAACACTGTATTTAAGCTCATTGTCCCGCAGCGTACGGCTGTAAAATGCAAGCGGCTGCCAAACTCCTGACACCTGCTGTTCTAACACAGCCCCCACCGCAACATCAGAAGCGTCTGTTGTCAAAGCTATTTGTGCCGCCGGGGATGGGTGGGCCAGAAGGGCAGCAGTGGCCAGTGCAGCTTTAGCATCACCAAATGCCTGTAGGCGTTCTGGTGTCCAGTCAACACTGTCGTTGGGCTTTTTCTTTTTCAGCGCTCCATAGAGCGGGCGCAGCAGTTGTGCTGCCCTGGGGAGGAAACGGTTATAGAAGTTAACCATTCCCAAAAACTCTTGTAGCGCTTTAACAGACTGGGGCTGTGGAAAATCTGACACCGCCTGCACTTTGTTTGGTAACGGGACAGCACCACTGGCAGAAATGCGGTGGCCCAAAAAATCAATGACTGGCAGCCCAAACTGGCATTTTGCTGTATTTACAATCAGGCCATGTGCTGCTAGGCGCTGAAAAACCTCACGGAGGTGGGACATGTGCTGGTCAGCTGAGCTGCTAGCCACCAGGATGTCGTCCAGATACACAAATACGAATGACAGACCCCTTAGGACTGAATCCATCAACCGCTGAAATGTTTGTGCTGCACCTTTAAGACCAAAAGGCATGCGCAAAAACTCAAACAGGCCGAAAGGCGTGATCACAGCGGTCTTAGGGACATCCTCCACATGCACAGGAACCTGGTGGTACCCGCGTACTAAATCTACTTTAGAAAAAATGGAGGTCCCAGCCAGGTGCACTGAAAAATCCTGGATGTGGGGGATGGGGTAACGATCGTTCTCCGTGATGTTATTAAGGCGGCGGAAATCCCCACATGGCCGCCATTTGCCGTCTGCTTTGGGCACCATGTGCAGGGGGGAGGCCCACGGACTGTTTGAGCGCTGCACGATGCCTAAATGCTCCATGTTAGCAAACTCTTCCTGTGCTATTGCTAGCTTAGTAGCATCGAGGCGGCGTGCACGTGCGAACACCGGGGGGCCTGTTGTGGGAATATAATGTTCAACCCCATGCTTTGTGTTTGTGTTGGCAAAGTTAGGAACAGTCAGCGAGGGAAACTCAGACAATAAACGCTGAAACACATTACCCGAAGCTAAAAAGTTAGCATGCATTAAAGGCCCAGCTCCTCGCGTCTCACAAGGCAGTGACGAGAACGACACAGCGTCTATTAAACGCCTGTTAGCCATATCAACCAGGAGCCCGTGAGCACAAAGAAAATCAGCCCCTAAAATAGGGACTGAGCTAGCAGCTACCACAAAGTTCCACTGGAAGTCTCGTTCATGGAAACGAACAGTCACCAACCTTTCACCAAACGTCCTGATGGGTGAGCCGTTAGCCGCGGTTAGCTGCGGCCCGCAGCCTTCAGCCAACGTGTCGGAGCCAGACGGGGGAACAAGGCTCTTCTGCGAACCAGAGTCCACCAGGAACCGCCTCCCCGACCTCGAGTCTTCGATGAAAAGCAGCCTTTCCTTGTCGCCAACGGCCGCGGCTGCTAGCGTGCGTTGGCGTTGTCGTTTCCCTGAGGCTTGTAGCTGCACGGCGGGACGCACCTTCGTGCTTTGGCGCCAAAACGTTGGTGGAAGAAACAAAAGGTGGCTCCTGTCCGCCTGCGGGTAGCGACCCCTGCTACCACCGATGGCTCGTCCGGCGCTGAGGGCGTTGCTTGAAACTCGGGCGCTGCTGGAGATCCGTGGGCCGCCATCTGGACTTCGAAGGTCCTTGTCGTTAGAAGAATGCGGTCAGCTTCTCCGGCCAGCGCGCGGTAATTCTTCTGCTGCAGAAGCGGGGAGTTTGCCAGGACATTACGCACTGGTGCTGGAAACTTGCGGAGGAGAAGGTGGCGGAAAAGGAACTCGCAGTCGCCTGAGCCCCGCAAGGCTAACATGCCTTCCACTAGCTCCAGAGCTGTGCCATCGCCCAAACCGGGGAAGGAAAACAGTTTCTCCGCGCGCTCCGCGTCTGAAAGCGTATAACGCTGCAGAAGGAGCTCCTTGATTGCGGCGTATTTCCCTTGTGCAGGAGGGTCCTCGAGCAGGCTCATTACCCGCTGGGCTGACCGTGGGTCCAGCGCCGCGACCACATGGTGGTATTTGGTGTCGTCTGAAGAAATCCCGCGAAGGACGAACTGCGATTCGACGTGAGCAAACCACGCCGGAGCGGCGTTCAGCCAGAAGTCCGGCATCCTGGCGGACACCGCAAAAGCGAGCGAGGCCGCCTGTGGGGGTTCCACCACAGGGGACAGCTGAAGGGAGCTGGCTGTAGCTTCCTGCGTCGACATATTCAGCTCACGAGGGTCACCAATTGTAGGAGGTGGTGAAGAGACGACACGGGAGACGGGATGCAGATCTTCACTTTATTCACTCCTACTTTCAACTGGCGGGAAAACCACCCAACACCGCCTTATATACCAACATAACATCCGGTCCTCTGGACCTTTCACAATAAAAGCATCCTTAACACCTTGGGTCCACTGGGTGTGAGTAGAGCCCCCTAGTGGTCCACCACAGTGTACCACAAGGCTCAGTTTTAGGACCCACTCTCTTTACAATCTACATAGCTAATGTAGGTCACTGCATCCCTGATGCATCCTTACATTTCTATGCTGATGATACAGTTGTTTATTGCCGAGCTAAAACAGTAGCTAAGGCTTTCCAGTTACTGCAATCCGCTTTTGACATCATCCAGTCAGATTTGTTCCGTCTCAAACTTGTCCTAAATGCTGATAAAACAAAAGGGATGTTTTTTTCAAATAGGAAGGCGGTTCCAGCAGATCCTCCTCTGATTTTATCTTCAAATGGTGTCCCTATTGAGTTTGTTGATTCCTATAAATATCTGGGTATCCTGATCGATTCACATCTCTCTTTTAAACTCCACGTGGAAAACCTAGTGAAGAAACTGAAAGTTAAACTGGGTTTCTTTTTCAGAAACAGATCATGTCTATCACTGAATGTTAGGAAACGCCTTGTATCTGTGACTTTCCTTCCCTCCATTGATTACGGTGACATTCTCTACATGAATGCTCCTACAAGCACCCTGCGGATGTTGGATGTTGTCTATCATGGTGCACTAAGATTCATAACTGGTTGTGATTATCGTACCCACCGCTGCACCCTGTATTCACTGGTTAACTGAACATCATTAACCTCACTGTTGGAATAATTGTAAATACATATTATCACATTTATATGCTTTAATATACTTTGTGTTTAAACTTATTCCTAATGTATGTGTTCTCTTAACTAATGCCTGTGATGAGTTTGTGTGCAGGAAACCTGTTGGACCGGTAACACACCCTGGGCAAAACTGGCTGTTGGAACAGTGCAGTTGTTTTCCACTCTATAACTATATCCTGGAAGAATGTTGTTCTACATGCTGGCGTGTACCTATGTGTGAATCAGTCTCCAACATGTTGACGGGTACTTATGTGTGAATCAGTCTCAACCGGTTTTTCCCCCCTCCCTCAGTGGTTAAGACATTGTGTAACTAGGGCATTCCTAACTCAATAAATAGCAAGGAGAAACAACTCTGCAGGAGAGCAATTTAGCTCTCCTTGCAAGAAAGATACTCAAATCACTTGTGTCTTGTTCTCTGTTTTACAGTGTGGTGTTTTAACACTACTTTGACTAAGGCTGCGCTTTTTTGCGCAAGTGAACTTGGTTTCTAAATCCCCCGGTCCCTTTCAGTGGGCTATATAATGTCGATTCAAATGCTAATGACCCTACTAAAGACCCATTAATTGTACACCTACACCCCCCCACCCCCTACCCCTCAGTCCAAAATCCTTGGACCCAGTGCAGGCCTTGTATAACACATAAGCATTTATCGCTGCCAGGTCAAGCATGTTGTAGAACACGGCAATGGGCCGCACCGTATATAAATGTGCAATCTGGTCCATTATACCGGTGTGTCAGTTGACCTCAGGTCATGTGACCTGTGTCGGTCCGTCAGTTGACCTCATGTCATGTGACCTATGTCACTCTGTCAGTTGACCTCATGTCGTGTGACCTGTGTCGGTCCATCAGTTGACTTCATGTCATGAAATATTATAAACATAAACAAGATATAAATATAATATTACAATATTTCAAATAACTAACTAACTTCATTGTAATACATTTACACATTAACAGCAAGTGTTTAGATTAAGTTCTATTTAATGAATTAATCATTAGCCTAAGCCTTTATTGAGCCTACAAACCTTTTACATACCATAAACCAATGCAACTTGTGCATTGTAGTAGACAGTGAACAATTTTGAGCTAATTTAGGATTTAAAATGACTTGAAAATAAAATGGGAGAGCAACGTAAAGCCTTGATTTTTTAACAAAGCACATATAAATCATTCACTCATTCAACCTTTATTTATACAGTGTAATTGGGTTATGAGGATTAATTTACAATATAGACTTGTTTATAAACTAAGAACACAGATGAGGAACAGACAACAAAAGGAAATCATATAGAATATAAGCACATAAAACGCAAAACCAAAATAATAAAAGGCTACTAAAATACACATGTTTTTTACTAGTCTTTACTCTATGACTGTGCTTATTATTCAACTAACTACAAAACAGTTATGTTTTCTCGTAAAAGGCATACTTACCCTCGCTCTGTCTTCATGATTGATAACTGATCAAGAACCGAACTAACGCACACCTTTAATTGGAATGGGATGGACAGAAGTTCACGCCCTCCCTACAAAATGCTCACGCAGTAAACTAATTAAAGTAAGTCAGATTATCCGCAGAATAACACTGTATGTTGGTGGTTGTTTTTTAAATAAACATACTTTTTGTTTTGTCACTGTAAGAAACTGTTTGTCAGCCTCCAGACTACCAGAAATGCATCCAAATAGACTGATTTGACCTTGAGGCCTTTTACCTATTACCATAGGAGTAACACCTGGGCCTTTTTTTTTTTTTTTAACCTGAAATCAAGCAATAAAGTCAGCAACTCTTGAATATTACAATGATTTATGTTCAACTTTGGACGTGATTTATTTAGGAAGTCAACATCAGATGTTGCTCAAAGTTGTTGAGAAACATCTTGGGGTCCTCTAGAGTCAACCTGAAGTGAAAGTGGTTCGTGAAATCGAACCATTATCCAGCAATAAAGTCAGCAACTCTTGTATATTACAATGAACAATGTTCAACTTTGGAGGTGATTTATTTTGAAAGTCAACATTTGCCATAGTTTTCTCCCATCTATCAGTTTTTTTTGTAGTAAATTCAGTAAAATTCAAAAATAATATGCAAAATGTGAAAAAGTTTCAGACGTGATTTATTTTGAAAGTCGATAGTTTTTAATCTCAGCATCATATAAAAAATAACATGCTAAATGTGCAAATTTGGAAGGCATTTATTTTGAAACTCATCAGATATTGGTGACACTTGATGAGCAACTTCTTTGGGGTCTTCTAGGCGAGTGAGAGTGGTTTCTGCAAAATAGCACAGCAGTTTTAATTTTTTTTAAATAATGGAAGCTTTTGGGAACACAATATTTGACATTCTCACGTAAAGAACACAAACACTGATATGGCTCAACACTCAGGCATTAAAAGTAATTCTTGAATGTATAACAGCAAGAATGACAACTCGCTGAAAGACATAGACATAATTAACAGCTTTTATTTATGTACTGTATTTTTCAGCTATTCTTTTATTTTCACCTTTTATTTTGAAAGGCAACAAGCAGCGTGTCACGCAGCATTACCGTAGTACATGTTGTAAACGCGCACAAATAAACCCGTGAGTTGCCAAGTCGGCTTATTATACGCGACTTTGGGCTTGTCGTTTTCTGAAGCCGCAAATAATTCCGGCGAGTCGCTTGTTGTGGTTTATTGGGCTTGTTTTGGATGTGAAGTCACTTATTTGGGCTTGTTATTCTTTGTTCTTTATTCTTTGTTTAGAGTGACAAGACAATGCTAAACGATCAACGAGGTCAACGAGCTAAACATCAACGAGGACCCTCATCAATATGCTTACCGCGAGAACCGATCAACAGAGGACGCCATCTCTTCCGTGGTCCACACTGCTCTCACCCACCTGGATCAGAAGGACTCATACGTGCGTCTGCTCTTTGTGGACTTCACATCTGCCTTCAACACCATGATCCCCCAAACTCTGATAGACAAACTATCTACACTTGGACTAAGCCCCTCCATTTGTAACTGGGTACTAGACTTCTTAACAGACAGACCACAGTCGTGAAGATTCACAACTTCTCCTCCTCCACCATAACCCTCAGCACTGGCTCTCCTCAAGGATGTGTGCTGAGCCCTCTTCTGTTCACTCTGCTCACATATGATTGTACAGCCACACATCCAGGCTGTCATATTGTTAAGTTTGCAGATGATACAGCGGTGGTGGGATGCATCACAAACAATGATGAGTCCAGCTACAGACAGGAGGTGGAACACCTGGAGAGCTGGTGCAAAGAGAATAATCTTCACATGAATGTGAAGAAGACAAAGGAGATGATTGTGGACTTCAGAAGGAATAAACACACCCACGCCCCACTGAAAATAGGTGGATCTGCAGTGGAAGTGGTCTCCAGCTACAAATACTTGGGTGTACACTTGAATGATAACCTCAGCTGGAGCAACAACACCACCAGCCTGATCAAGAAAGGTCATCAAAGACTCTACTTCCTCAGACGACTGAGACGTGCTGGTCTGAGCAGCCCAGTTCTCACCTCGTTCTACAGGTGTGCAGTGGAGAGCATCCTGTGCTCCAGCATCAACGTGTGGCATGGAGGCTGCACAGTTGCAGAGAGGAAAGCTCTACAGAGAGTGGTGAAGGCTGCACAGAGGTCTGTCGGAGTCAGTCTCCCCACCATCACAGACATTTACACCTCCAGATGCAGGAAAAGAGCCACCTGCATCATGAAAGACCTCACTCACCCAGCACACTCACTCTTTGCCCCACTCCCCTCAGGACGGAGGTTGAGGAGCATCAAATGTAGAACCACTAGACTGAGGAACAGCTTCTACCCTGAGGCTGTTAGACTCATGAATGAATAAATAAAAATAAAATAAAAATAAACACTGCAAAATATCACATCATGCTGATGCTGATCTGTTTTCTTGTTGCTGTGTTCATCTGTGACCATCTGCTCATACAGACTCATGTTCGTGCTGCTGTTTATAATGATGTTTTTCCACTATATTAGGGCTTAGTGTATTACTAGTTGATGTTTTTCTTAGTTAATTCTAGATGTTATTACTGTTTTTCTCTTGCATTTGTTGTTGGATGTAACTGGGACCCCGTGTACATAATCTCGTTTTCATCACATGTACCACATGCGGTGCAAATTACAATAAAGACTCTCTGACTCTGACTCTGACTCTCTGACTCTAAAATGAGCTCCAATAAGTGGGGGAAATATGAGAAAAAATATAATAAAGAATGGGAGAAAGAGTGCACACTTAAAACATGATTCAGGATAGAGATTAAAGAAAGTTTTTTGTTGACCGCTTACTCTGAGTTTGCTGTTAATTTTTTATTTTTTTTGTACGCATCCTTTATGATTGTCTGTTGTCCACTGTTGTCATCACTCTTCCTTTAAAATTCAGGTCTCTCTGGTAAATAGAGGCTTAATGGGATTAATTTGTATAAAAATGCAAAATGTATTTTTATTTTTTAGAGTGGATATGTTTTTCAAAGTGTTTAGCATAATTTTGCTGTTTATATGTAATGCCATAATAAATGTATGTTAAACATACATTTATTATATTTACTATGTTTATACTTTTAAAAATGGCATTTGTTTATGTTTATGTTTATGTTTATGTTTATTAAATTTGTTCATTTTTTTACAAAAGAAACAATACAAGGCAATCTCATAATGATAGTGTACAAGATGTAAAAAAATGAAAGGTGGCAGAAAGAAGAATAAATCTTATTATATCTGCCCCTTATCTCCAACAATCAGATTAAACAACAGTAGTCAAACCATGTAAACAATAATAATTTTCAACCAACTTTTTCCAACAGTCAGGTTAAACAATAATATTCTTCAACCAACAGTACAAAATTATTAACTCTTTTTAATTTTCTAACTAACAGTACAAAATGACTAACTCTTTCTAATTTTCTAACTAATACAATACACATCACGTTATTTCACATATATTTTTTTAACACATTTGTTTTGATCATTTTTTTAAATGTAAACATTGACTTGGCATTTTTAACTACATTCTCCAAGCCATTCCATAATCTAATTCCCTGGATTGAGGTAGAACGTCCCTTCAAACTGGTTCTGAATTGTGGTTTTACAAACAACTCTGTTCCCTTAAGATTATAACAACTTTGTCTTTTAACAAAGTGCATTTGGATATTTAAAGGTAATGCATTATTTTGAGCTCTATACATAACTGATAAAATATTATAGTCTACCAAATCATGGAACTTCAATAATTTTAGTTGATAAAATAATGTACTTGATGGATGACGGTAATGCTTTCTAGTGATAATTCTTACAGCTCTTTTCTGTAATACAAAAATAGGCTTTGTGATTGTTTTACACGCATTCCCCCAAACATCAATACAATAGATTAAGTGTGGAACAATGATTGTGTTATACAACAAATACAGAGCTTTATCATTCAATAGGTCTCTGACTTTGTACAGTACTGCTATCGATCTAGCTATTTTTATTCTTACAGAATTTATGTGTTGTTTCCATGTCAGTTTGTCATCAATGATAACACCCAAAAACTTCACCTCATTCACTCTACAAATCTCAACATCCTCAATTTTGAGTGGAACATCAACAGTTTTCTTTTTATTACCGAATATCATGTAATTAGTTTTTTCTAGATTTAATGATAATTTATTTATTTTAAACCAAGTTTGTATCTTGACAAATTCTGTCTTTATCAATTCTAACATTTGTTCTATATCTTCACCTGAACAGAAAAAAGTGGTATCATCAGCGAAAAGTACACATTTAAGGAGTCCTGACACATTTACCAAGTCATTCACATATAAAATAAAAAGCTTTGGTCCAAGTACAGAGCCTTGGGGAACTCCACATGTGATATTACAGAGGTCAGATCTTACATCATTTATTTGTACAAATTGTTTCCTATTTTTTAAGTAGCTAGATACCCACTGTAATGCTGGTCCTCTAATACCATATTTGTTCAGTTTTTCAAGGAGAATGGTGTGATCAATAGTATCGAATGCTTTTTTTAAATCAACAAAGATACTGATACAATGTTGTTTTTGATCGACAGCAGTAGTTATTTGTTCCATTAATTCCATGAGAGCCATTGATGTAGAGTTTTTTGATCTAAACCCATACTGACTGTTGCTTAGAATATTTTGTTTATCTATAAATTGGTCTAGTCTGTTCACAAATAGTTTTTCAAGAATTTTTGAAAACTGTGGTAACAAGGATATAGGTCTATAATTGTTGAATACACATTTATCACCATTTTTAAAAAGAGGAACGACCTTAGCTACTTTCATATTATCTGGAAAAATTCCTGTTGAAAATGATAAGTTACATATGTATGTGAACGGCTCAATAATATGGCTCATTATGTCCTTTACAAACATCATATCCATGTCCACCCAGTCTTTCGATCTCTTGTCTGTAAGATGTTTTACTACATTCATTATTTCCTCTTTGTTAGTTCCATTTAGGAAAATACTATTTGCACAACCTGTAATTGAGTGGATCATATTTTTATCTACTTTTGGTATCTTAGCTGCAAGGCTTGATCCAACATTTACAAAATATTGATTAAATCCATTAACAATTTCATTTTCATCATGAACTTCATCGTTGTCTTTTACAAAATATTTTGAAATACCAGTTTTTGCTTTATGATTCTTCAGTACACCATTCATTACTCGCCATGTTGCTTTCATATCACCATTAGTTTTATCTAATAATTTACTATAATATTCTTTCTTATGTTTCCTTATAATCCCTACTAATTTATTTTTATACTTTTTATATTTTTCTTCTGCGCTCTGACTTCGTAATTTCAAGAAACATGAATACAAATAATTCTTTTTTTTACATGCATTTCTTAACCCTTTTGTCATCCATGGTTGATCATTCGTATTTCTCTTTGTGTAATTTGTTTGCACACAATTCTTTACATACAGGGTTTCCAAGATATTCATAAACTCATCATATGCTCTGTTCGCATCATCAACATACACATCATTCCAGTCTTGTTTATCCAGATCCTCTTTCAATTTTTCCAAAACTTTTTTTGATGTGTTTATGATCTTTTTCTTCGTTGTGACTGCTTTTGTGATATTTTGATCATTTTTAAAGATTGTGAAAACTGGTAAATGATCACTTAAGTCGGTCGTTAAGATACCACCTATCACATCCCCATTTGTTATATTTGTGAAAATATTATCAATTATTGTGGCACTATGAGTTGTAATTCTTGTTGGCTTTGATATCAATGGATACATATTTAAACTGTACATTGAGTTTATAAATGTGCTTATGTTATTTGAATCTGTTTTATTTCCCATATCAATGTTAAAGTCTCCACACAAAAAAATATTTTTATTAAAACTCTTCTCCATTAGTTCCAAGATTTTATCAGTGAATATTTCTATATTTGCTCCTGGTGATCTATATACACAACTTATTATTATGTTTTTATCGTTTTTGTTTATAATTTCTATTGTTATCATTTCCATAATATTATCAACTATTATTGACATTTCATTATTTAATTTACATTTTATTTCATTATTGACAAATAGTGCGACACCACCACCTCTTTTATTATTTCTGTTCATATGATATAATTCATACCCCTCGATGTGAATATTACTTGTGTTATCATCATTAAGCCATGTCTCTGACAGCGCTATTATCGTAAAAGTTCTATTTAATTGTTTTAAGTAATCTGTTATTTTGGATATGTTTGCCTTTGTTTTACACAATGGGGTGGGTTGCCAGTTGGGCTTGTTTCGGGCTTGTTCAAATGAACAAGTTGGCTCTTTGGGCTTGTTTTCATGGGGCTGGTCGCGTGTTTCTGTCGCGAGATCTGGCAACACTGTTATCGGAGCTGAGTGGAGGCGACATAGATATCATATATAGAACATATGACATCTATGGGAGGCCATAGATATCATATATAGAACACTAGATACCGCATGGCCCGCTCTCGCTGACGAGATTTCAGGCAGCCATCTTGGGGGTTCGGAAAGCGTCTGCGAGCTACTGGCACTTCAACTGAGTTCTGTTGTGTGCCGTTGTGCCCAGTAAGCAGTAAGTACAATAGAGTTATTAGTTTTTTCCATTTTCCTCCTGATGAGGAGTTAAGGCGACAATGGATCGCGGCTGTCCGCAGGGAAAACTTGGCTATAAAAGGTCACACCAAGATGGTGGCCACCGCTCCACTCAACCTTATACATTTGGCTGGCACAATATGGTATCAGTGCATTTAATCAATCATAACACGCTGAATAGTAATGCTATTGTCACATATTTAAATTTTAGGCATACAGCTATTAAAACTGCATGTATAGGAACGTATAGTTTAGCATATTTAAATATTTTTTGGTGGAATACAATAGTGTACTGTACTTTAATATATGTTTAGCAAGACACAACCAAAGATGCAATTTATTCACACACACATATATATTCAGATAAGCATATATATATATATATATATATA
>JBBPBX010092522.1:0-13720 GCA_038048925.1 Garcialebias charrua
AAACGCGATTCACTAATCGCACGGGCTGCGATTTGACTGGTCACGTGACTTGGGAGTGAGCCGCTCTGGCCGCGCGCAGCTCTGTTAGTGGAGCAAAACAGAGCAGAACAGGGAGGAGACCGTGCGCTCCAACACAGTTTCTTCAGGCTCGACACAAGTCATAAAAGTTATAAATTCAGGCAAGTTAGCCCATTTAAACGTGTATCTGATCTTAGAGGCTGAAACACGAGACAGCGGAAGATAAACAGAGCACGAGCTGGTCATGTGACCAGGACCGTTGTTGACGGTGCCTTGTTAGCAGCTAGCTCTGCAAGCTAAAGTTCTTCGTGAAAAAGCTAATTAATTATCTGATTTTAAAAAAAAAACAGTTGTGTCGTTAGTGATATTAATTAATACAGAACCAGTAAAACACGTTTTGCGCAAGCTGTTTTTTTTTAACTAGTGGCGTTGTTGTTAGCTTAGCTTTAGCATAGCTATTTAGATGAGGTGATGCATTTTCTCATTACGTGTATTACCAAACCTGGTCGTGATGTCACTACAATTATATTATCCTTATTGTCCGTTTTAAATAAAAATGTTAATTATTATGTTCAGTAATGTGAAGCTATTTAGTTATCACGTTTTGCATTCTCTTAACATTGATAAACTGGGAAAAGCTAAAACCTCTACATTGTTTTTAACTAACAAGATTTTTCAGGTCCTCAATTTTTGCACAAGTGAGAGTGGAGGATGTGAATGTGTGTATTTATTTTTTATTTTGTATTACAGGACATGTACTAAAGGATGGCAGTGTCTCTCCCACAGTTGGAAGAAGGCAGCAATGACTGAAGAGGGATCTCAAACTTTCTGGACACAGCCTCATCACTGAATGTCCAACAAGATGGGGATCCAAAGGATTGCCAGGATGCTAGAGCAGCTTAAAACCATTTCAGGTGCTGTCAGGTGACTGTTATGCACACTCCCTTATCCTAACCTGGCAACCTAAAGGCCGAGATACAGTGAAGCAGACTCCGTATACGCGCGTATACGCCCGTATACGCGTGTATACGGAGCCTCTGCTACAGCTCGGCTGATGTTCTCGCGTAGATTCTCGTGTTTTCGCTCCAAATTCTACGTCATTTCCTCCGTACCGTCACTTCCGATCGTCACTTCCGCTAGTTTTTCGCTCCACGGAGAGGACTCAACTGAGCTCGCTGATTGGTCACTTTGACACGCCTACTGAAATGATTGACAGATTTCAGTCAGCTCAAAGTGAAACCTATCGTGAGCAGCTCGCTCAGACTTCTGCGGTGTTCTGATACGGTCTTTCTACTATATATGTTATAAAAAGTTCTCTCAGAAATAAAAATAATAACAGGGAGTGCTTTTCCTGCAGCCCACAGCCCACCACAGCCCACCAGGGAATATATAAAACATCGCGCACCCAGGTAGGACCTGAATTCATTCATTTCATTCATCGAGTGAACGGAGGAAGAAGCGGTTACTTGACTTTAGGCAAAAAAACAAAAGAAAAGGCCCGATCAGCGATAAAAAAGAGGAATTTATTTCATTTGTGTAACATACAAAACAGTCCGGAGCCGGGGAAGTTTAGGTCAGACACCGCGCATCGCGTATGCGAATCGCGTATGCGTAGTAAAAAAATACTTTTGCGCGTACTTGCCCTGAGGGGCTACGCGGGGCTACGCTGCGTACGGGGCATACGTACGCTGCGTATTGGCGTATCGTGAGGACGCTCGAGTGTATCTCGCCCTTGAGGTGTTGGAGTCTGTTCACAAGGCTCTGCATCTTGCTGTTACTGACCGACTATAATGTTTACATTATTGTTCCAAGAGTTGTTCTTTTTTTTTTTTTTACATCTTCTTCTTCTTCTTCTTCTTTCGGCTTTTCCCTTTTCAGGGGTCGCCACAGCGAGTCATCCTCCTCCACCTCACTCTGTCCTCTGCATCCTCTGTCCTCACTCCAACTACCTCCATGTCCTCTCTAACTGCATCCATATATCTCCTCTTTGGTCTCCCTCTTTGTCTTTTTCCTGGCAGCTGCATTTCTAACATCCTTCTACCAATATACCCACTGTCCCTCCTCTGGACATGTCCAAACCATCTCAGTCTGGCCTCCCTAACTTTATCTCCCAGTTGTTTAACATGTGCTGTACCTCTGATGATCTCATTCCTGATCTTATCCATCCTTGTCACTCCTAAGGAGAACCTCAGCATCTTCATTTCTGCCACTTCCAGTTCTTTCTCCTGTCTTTTTGTCAATGCCACTGTCTCCAGACCATACAACATAGCTGGTCTCACCACTGTCTTGTAAACTTTTCCTTTGACCTTTGCTGACACCTTTTTGTCACAAATCACTCCTGAAACTTTTCTCCATCCACTCCATCCTGCCTGGACTCTCTTTTTCACCTCTTTACCACATTCCCCATTTTCCTGTACAGTGGACCCCAAGTACTTGAAGTCCTGCACCTTTGTGACCTCTGCTCCTTGTAGCCTCACTGTTCCACTGGCCTCCCTCTCATTCACACACATGTACTCTGTCTTACTACGACTGACTTTCATTCCTCTTCTTTCAAGAGCATACCTCCACCTCTCCAAGTTCTCTTCCACTTGTTCCCTGTTCTCACCACAGATCACAATGTCATCTGCAAACATCATAGTCCATGGGGATTCCTGCCTGACCTCATCTGTTAGTCGGTCCATCACCAGAGCAAACAAGAAGGGGCTCAGAGCCGATCCTTGATGCAATCCCACCTCCACCTTGAAGGTATCTGTCACACCCACAGCACATCTCACCACTGTCCTGCTGTCCTCATACATGTCCTGTACCAGTCTAACATACTTTTCTGCCACTCCAGATTTCCTCATGCAATACCACACCTCTTCTCTTGGTACCCTGTCATATGCTTTTTCTAAATCCACAAACACACAATGGAGTTCTTTCTGACCCTCTCTGTACTTCTCTATCAACATCCTCAAAGCAAAGATGGCATCTGTGGTGCTCTTTCTTGGCATGAAACCATACTGCTGCTCACAGATAGTTACATCTTGTCTAAGTCTTGCTTCCACAACTCTCTCCCAGATCTTCATTGTGTGGCTCATCAACTTAATTCCCCTGTAGTTGCTACAACTCTGTACATCACCCTTGTTCTTAAAAATGGGAACCAGCACACTTCTTCTCCATTCCTCAGGCATTTTCTCACCCTCAAATATTCCATTAAATATTTGAGTCAAAAACCTCACTGCCATCTCTCCGAGACATTTCCAAACCTCCACTGGTATGTCATCAGGTCCTACTGCCTTCCCCTTCTTCATTCTTTTCAGAGCTTTCCGGACTTCACCCTCACTAATCTTTCCCACTTCCTGGTCCACAGTTTCTATTACCTCCACTCTTCTTTCTCTTTCATTCTCTTCATTCATTAGCTCCTCAAAGTAATCCTTCCATCTTCCCATCACACACTCCTCACTTGTTAGAACATTCCCATTCCCATCTTTAATAAGCCTAACCTGCTGCACATCCTTTCCAGCCTGATCCCTCTGTCTTGCCAATCGGTACAAGTCCTTCTCGCCCTCTTTAGTGTCCAGTCTCCCATATAACTCATTGTACGCCCTCTGCTTTGCCTTAGCTACTTCCCTCTTTGCTCTATGTCCCATCTCCTTATATTCCTGTCTCCTCTCTTCAGTCCTCTCACTGTCATATTTCTTCTTGGCTAATCTCTTTCTTTGAATGGCATCCTGCACTTCACTATTCCACCACCAGGTTTCCTTATCATCCATTCTCTGTCCAGATGACACACCAAGTACCTTCCTACCTGTCTCTCTAATTACTGTTGCTGTAGTAGCCCAGTCACTTGGAAGCTCTTTCTTACCACCCAGAGCCTTTAACAGCTCGTCTCTGAATTTCTCACAACATTCTTCCTTCTTTAGCTTCCACCATTTGGTCTTCTTCTCTGATTTTACTCTTTTTCTCTTCTTCGCAACAACAGTCATTCTACACACAACCATCCGATGCTGTCTGGCCACACTCTCCCCTGCCACAACCTTACAGTCTCCAATCTCCTTCAGGTTTCCTCTTCTACACAGAATGTAGTCGATCTGCGTACTCCTTCCTCCACTCTTATAGGTCACTCTATGTTCCTCCCTCTTTTGGAAATAGGTATTGACTATAGCCATTTCCATTCTCTTGGCAAAATCCACCACCATCTGTCCTTCCTGGTTTCTTTCCTTGACACCAAACCTACCCATCACTTCCTCATCCCCTCTGTTTCCTTCACCAACATGTCCATTCAGGTCTGCTCCAATCACCACTCTTTCCTCCCTGGGAATACTCTCTATCACTTCATCCAAATCTTTCCAAAATTTATCTTTCTCCTCCTCATCACATCCAACCTGTGGAGCATAACCACTTACTATGTTTAGCATCAGACCTTCTACTTCTACCTTTAGACACATCACCCTATCTGACACTCTCTTCACCTCTACTACATTCTTTGCCAACTCCTCCTTCAGGACCACCCCTACTCCATTTCTCTTTCTATCCACACCATGGTAAAACAGTTTAAACCCTGCTCCAATACTGCGAGCCTTGCTGCCCTTCCACTTGGTCTCTTGGACACATAAAACATCTACCTTTCTTCTCTGCATCATGTCAGCCAGCTCTCTACCTTTGCCTGTCATTGTCCCCACATTTAGAGTTGCAACCCTCAGTCCTACATTCTTCACTTTCCTCCTCTCCCTCTGTCTCCTGACACGTTTTCCTCCTCGGCGTCTTCGACTAACATCATCATAACTACATCTAAAAGATTTAATAAGAACAGATACTAGTTTATTTAGTGTTCACCGAGTTTGAATTCCCAGAACGAGTTGGTTAAAGCAGATTCTCTGTTTTTTGCACTTTATTTTTTCATGATGTTACTGGCTGGAAAGCAGTAAGTTTAAATTTTTTTATATCTAATTTTTTACATTTATTTATTAACTGTCATGTGAAGTTCAGACAGTAGTTAGGAAATTCACTTAACATGTTTACTATTATGTTTATGAAACAAGAAAAAATAGAAATGGTGAAAAGAAAAGGCATAGATTTGTTTGCTTTATTGTAATCTCTGCTTTAAATAAATCTGACATTGTTTATTATAAAACAGATTAATTTATTGCTTCCGTTTGTTGAAAAATACTTGAGAAGGTATTTTTAAAAAATAATCGCATTTTAAATCGCAATCGCAATTAATAGAAAAATAATCGCAATTAGATTCATTCATTCAACCTTTATTTAGTCAGGTAAATCTTATTGAACCTCATGGGCTCATTTACGAAAGCGACCTGCTAAAACTAAAGAACGATGAACAGCAATGGTAGAATTTCCTTAAACAATAAACAATAAACAAACAATAAACAATAAACAATAGAAAACAAAAAAGAGAAAAAACAAAAGAAAGAAATACTTTTTTTTTTTTTAACAAAGTATCAAAAAACGAGCAAAACATAAGGTAGACGTATAAAATCAAAGACAGGAACAAATCTGCATTGGTTTTTGCCAGGATTCCAACAGATTCTGAAAACCATTTAGAGAAGTCAAGGTCGAGAGCTTCAGATCTTTTTGTAAGATATTCCATGAAGCAGGAGCAGAGTAGGAGAAGGCCCTTTTTCCAAGTTCAGTCCTCACTGACGGAACACTGCAGGTAATCATGTCCTGAGAGCGCACACTGTAGCTGCACTCACGCAAAGACATGTAGGAGGAGATGTATGAGGGCAGCAGACCAAGAAGTGATTTAAAGATGAAAATGTACCAGTGGAAGAGTCTGCGTGAGGTTAATGATGTCCAGTTAACCAGTGAATACAGGGTGCAGTGGTGGGTACGATAATCACAACCAGTTATGAATCTTAGTGCACCATGATAGACAACATCCAACATCCGCAGGGTGCTTGTAGGAGCATTCATGTAGAGAATGTCACCGTAATCAATGGAGGGAAGGAAAGTCACAGATACAAGGCGTTTCCTAACATTCAGTGTTAGACATGATCTGTTTCTGAAAAAGAAACCCAGTTTAACTTTCAATTTCTTCACTAGGTTTTCCACGTGGAGTTTAAAAGAGAGATGTGAATCGATCAGGATACCCAGATATTTATAGGAATCAACAAACTCAATAGGGACACCATTTGAAGATAAAATCAGAGGAGGATCTGCTGGAACCGCCTTCCTATTTGAAAAAAACATCCCTTTTGTTTTATCAGCATTTAGGACAAGTTTGAGACGGAACAAATCTGACTGGATGATGTCAAAAGCGGATTGCAGTAACTGGAAAGCCTTAGCTACTGTTTTAGCTCGGCAGTAAACAACTGTATCATCAGCATAGAAATGTAAGGATGCATCAGGGATGCAGTGACCTACATTAGCTATGTAGATTGTAAAGAGAGTTGGTCCTAAAACTGAGCCTTGTGGTACACCATTTTTAACTGTTAAATAGCTGGAAGAAGTACCGTTATGTTGAACACATTGCCTCCGATTATTTTCCAAAATCGTTCAGCCCTAGTGTCTATGTCCAACCAGAGCCAAGTATTGGGTAGTTGGTGCTTTTAATCAGTTTTCAGTTTAATTAATTAAATCCAAGTCTATAACAGTCTCAAAATGTCACCAAAATCACTCTGTCCCTTTAAAATCTTTCAGAAAATCGCAATATTGTATTGAATTGTAGTTTGCTGAATATCACAATATATATCATATCATGAGCAGAATATCGTGTATCGTATCGTGAGATTACTGTATCACTACAGCCCGTGGCCATAGTGCGACTCCTGATGTTGCACATAGTGGTCCTCAGTGTGCTCAGAGAGCTTGTGTGTATGCCTAGACACATGAAAAATTAGAGGGAACATTGGTCTCGACCAGATCAAACACATGGCGGGAATTCTGCTGGAAAAATATTGCAAGATTTTTTGTCACACCCATTCAGAAACGACACCAAGGCAAGGGGGACGCTTGTTGGAGACTTTGTGGGTCTATGGGAGACAACCACTTCCACATTTTTCTGGGAGTGTCAGGTAATAAGACCCTACTGGGTAGAGATCCACTAGTGCTGGACAATAATTCAATAACGATAAATATTGCAATATACTTTTGTTCAATAACGATGATATGAAGTTTAAGCATATTTTCGATATTTTGATAGGATTTTACAGCGTTTCACTGACGCTTTTCTTTTTCTGTTCGGGTTGAAGCGGCTGCTTCAACAACGCGGATGGAAAAAGCTGCGACACAAAACGTAAGTGCGTGGTGACGTCGATATTACGCAGCAATCGAGTCCAGCAGGCGTTTGCGGTAGCAGGCTTAGCTAAGCTAATCTCCAACGCGCGTTAAGTTTTCGCTTCAAAACGAGTGACCATGACCATCAGAATGTGATTGAACAAAGTTTCACAAGCAAAGAGAAAGCAGACGACATCACTGATAAGAGAGGAAAGACTAATTTGTCGGTGTGGACGTAGTTCGGCTTTCTAAGATCTGTTACAACTGCAGGTTTCTTCTGCAGCGAGTCCTACTCGGTTTCTTTATGCTGCAAAACATGATGGAGTCGTTCTAACTAGCGGTGGGAACATCTAACTTGTTTCATCTGAAGAGTTTCCACTCGATAGAATATGATGAGTCAGAAGATGAAGCACAATAAAGTTTGAGCCAACGTGTCCCTGAAACTACGACGTATTGAAACAAACAGCCCCAGTGCTGCATGTTTTGTTTTTTAATTTTTTTATTCAAAATAAAACAAATTTCATCAAAAAGAAAAAAAAACACTGAATGAAAAGTTGCAGAAAGAAGAAAATACAGTAGTCTTATAATATCAGCCCCTTATTTAAAAAAAAATAATAATAACTACAAACAACAACCTTCACGTGAACAATCTCCAAACTGAAAACAAAAAAACTTCAGGTATCCTTCACCTGCACGATACCTTCCCAACAACTTTAATTTAATCATCTTTTAAAACATATAAATCGTTTTATAAATGTTTATGGTGATATCAAGTCAACTCCACAATCCTCTTCCCTGAATTACAACTCAGCTCTTTCAGACTAGTTCTAAATGAAGGTTTTACAAACATTTACATTCCCTTCAGATTATAATGACTCTTTTTTTCAACAAATTTTAATTGAATATTTGGGATAATATTTTTATGAGTTTTATATATGACTTGTAAAATACTATGTTCAACCAAATCATAAAATTTTAGTAATTTCAATTGATGAAATAATATATTTGTTGGGTGACCATAGCACTTCCTACTAATAATTATTATAGCTTTTTTTTTTGTAAAATAAAAACAGGGTTTGTAATAGTTTTGCATGCTTTTCCCCAAACTTCAATACAATAGATTAAATATGGAACAATCATTACATTATACAATGTATTCAAAGCTTTGTCATTCAAAAACTCTTTTACTTTATACAGTAATGTAATTGATTTTGTTATTTTTACTCTTAAGTAATTTACATGAGATTTCCATGTCAGCTTCTCATAAATAACACCCAAAAGTATTATTTAATTAACTATGAATTTCAATGCTGTAAATTTTAAAGTTGTTTAAAGTCAAAACTATTAATATTGACACAGTTGAGAATTTTATGGCAAGAAAGTTCATGCTCAATAATCCAGGTACCAAAGCCAATAATTCTCAGTCAGGTCATCTGGACAGTTTCTTTTTTATAGAAACTGGATGGAGGATGGAGGGTGAAACGTTTCTATAAAAAAGAAACTGTCCAGATGACCCGACTGAGAATTATTGGGTTGAGAATTTTATGTTTATTTGACGGTGATTTTCATTTTTTTGGAGGCTAAATACAAATAAAAGGTGAACATTAATTTATTTGTATAGTTTATAGTTTTTTTAGGCTTTTATATTGTTTATATTAGGCATGTAACGGTTGTAATGGGTTTACCGAACCGTTTCGGTACACCACGTTCGGTTTGGTTCACCTGCGTACCGTTTCGGTTATTTTTTCACTCATTAAACGTTCTTAACAGGGGAATATATGCACCGCGGAACAAAATTACCTGGGCGCGTTTCAGCACGGAGCTATTTTCGCGTGTGAATTAGGAGTTTTTATTAATGATTTTCTGACTAAATGTTTATCAATTTTTATGTTAAGAGTTAATGCTTAATTCAACACTTGTGAGAAAAAACATTTTAGTTTAGTGTCAAGATGTTTCATTAAACTGTTTCTTGAAGTGGGGGGTTTGTGTGGCTTTGCTTCAAAGGTCCAGAGTTTTCTTTGAAGGATTAAGGGCCCAGTCCTTCTCGAAAAACTGGTCTTTGATGGAATGAATGCATATCACCCATCTCACTTCAACCTTGGCAGTTCTTCTGAAAGGGAGTTAGGCAAATAATATGTTTCCATGCATCTCACAGCCAAGTTTGTAAGATGTGTAAAATGTTGATGAGCACAGCTCAGCAGTTAAGGGCAGGCTGACCTTGTGGCTGATAGATGAAACAGAAAGCTTTTGACTATCTTGAAAAAACAAAGTTTGATTGAAAACAGATTTAACTAGGAGTGAATGCTCACAAAGGTATAAATTGAGAAGCGCTCGGATAAACAATTTGGAGTCTACCGTGGGTTTGATCAACGCCCGGTGTGCGCATTGACTTTTCTCTCGCCGAGAACAGAGCGGCTCCCCTGTTCAAAGTGTCAAAAGGTGAGAAAATACTGTAACTTGTTACACGTCAATGTTTTGAGATTGTGTGTATTTTAAGTTTCACTGTGGCGAGATTAAACAGACACTTTTAAATCTTAGCAGGAAACTTGTGTGCAGTCAGTACTGTGGCGGATTTAACTGACAATTATTTCTAGCAGGAGGACTGTTTGTATGTTTGAACATGTATGTTTTTACTTTTTCTGTCACAAGACTTCTTTAATAAATATTCATTATTTTTAATTAAGTCTGTTTGTTTTCTTCCAAACCAGTGAGTGTGCCCACCTTTCAAGAATCCAAAAAGATGATGAAACATTAACCATTTGGGTTGATAAATTATTTCATAAAGCAGCGTGGCACGCGCAGCATTTAGCCGTTAGCATCGCGTGCGGTCTCCTGTTTTTGAACGTTATAACTTTCTTGTTAAAAGACGAGCGCACACGCAGCTTGAGTGGACTTTGTTTCATGAAGACTCGCAGCAGCTGAGTGAGTGACGCAGCTCTGTGCAGTAGCAACACGTCACGTGAACGCGCTGGAAACTATGTCATCCGAACGTGAACGAAGAGCTGTATTAAAACTACTTCATCCGAACGTGAACAGCAGCTGTATTAAAACTACTACTTCATCAGGTAATCAGAGCGGCCCAGAGCAATAACACAAGCTGTATGAGTTTTTAAATATCTGACTCTGTCTGAACGTTGTTATATGCGCAGGCTTTAAAGTTGCTGAGCGTCGCTATGAGACATTCATCATGTCAACACTTCAAAAAGTTCAGCTCTTTATGAAAAAACTAACTGATGTTGTCAACAACAAGCCCTGGACCAGATTAAAGCCCTGCCTGCCATGATGATGAAGAGTGAGAGATTCAATTGTTCAAGAGGTATTGTTTTATTATTATCTAAATAATCTTTTTTTTTTAAATCATAATCTTATTAACTTTTTTTTTAATCTCTTTTGTTTTTTTATTTCCAGTCTGTGACAGAGGTAAATCCACCTGCAGCTAAGAAGTGTGTGATGACTGAACTGAACTCTGAACTTTTCCGGCACCTGTCCCACCAAGAAGAAGTTGTGAGTACAGTAATGAGGACAAATACAGCCACACTGCTGCTACTGGACAAAAACTTGATTAGTTAGATTGTAAACAGTCTGTTGCTGCTTATTGTTCTGGTTCTGACTGTTATTGCATTTATTAAGATTTTTATTATTGTTCATATAGTTTATTTATTGTAGAGTGCTGTTTATTTAAAATATCATCAAAATGGGTCACTTTTATTTATTACTACAATACAAACATATTTTTGGCATATTTTCAAAATAAACATTTTGTAAGTCTTTATTTTGTAAAAAAATAATAATAATAATTTGTACCGAAAATAAACCGAAAATAAACCGAACCGAGCTCTCCTTGTAGTTGAACCGAACCGAAATGTGATTTTAGCGTACCGTTACACCCCTAGTTTATATCGATATCGAATTATATCATTATCGACCAAAATTAAGAAATATATTGTGATAAAAATTTTGGCCATATCGTCCAACCCTAAGATCCACAAACATTGAAAATGTATTTAATGTAAATATTCCATACTGTGAAACTTTGTACAAGCCCAAAACCAGAAAAGTTGGCACGTTGTGGAAATCGCAAATAAAAACAGAATACAATGACTTGCAAATCTTTTTCAACCTATATTCAATTGAACACACTGCAAAGACCACATACTTAACGTTCGAACTGGTAAACTTTGTTATTTTTTGCAATTATTAGCTCATTTGGAATTTGATGCCTGCAACATGTTTCAAAAAAGCTGGCACAAGTGACAAAGAAGACAGAGAAATTTGAGGAATGCTCATCAAACACTTATTTGGAATATCCCACAGGTGAACATGCAAATTGGGAACAGGTGGGTGCCATGATTGGGTATAAAAGCAGCTTCCTTGACATGCTCAGTCATCCACATAGAAGGATGGGGCGAGGGTCACCACTCTGTGAACAAATGCGTGGGCAAATTGTCGAACAGTTCAAGAACAACTTTTCTCAACGAGCTATTGCAAGGAATTTAGGAATTTCACCATCTACGGTCCGTAATATCATCAAAAGGTTCAGAGAATCTGGAGAAATCACTACACGTAAGGGGCAAGGCCGAAAACCAACATTGAATGCCCGTGACCTTCGATCCCTCAGGCGGTACTGCATCAAAAACCGACATCAGTGTGTAAAAGATATCACCACATGGGCTCAGGAATACTTCAGAAAACCACTGTCAGTAACTACAGTTCGTCGCTACATCTGTAAGTGCAAGTTAAAGCTCTACTATGCAAAGCAAAAGCCATTCATCAACAAGATCCAGAAACGCCGCCGGCTTTGCTGGGCCCGAGCTCATCTGAGATGGACTGATGCAAAGTGGAAAAGTGTTCTGTGGTCTGATGAGTCCACATTTCAAATTGTCTTTGGAAACTGTGGACGTCGTGTCTTACGGACCAAAGAGGAAAAGAACCATCAGGACTGTTATAGGCGCAAAGTTCAAAAGCCAGCATCTGTGATGGTATGGGGGTGCATTAGTGCCCAAGGCATGGGTAACTTACACATCTGTGAAGGCACCATTAATGCTGAAAGGTACATACAGGTTTTGGAGCAACATATGCTGCCATCCAAGCGACGTCTTTTTCATGGACGCCCCAGCTTATTTCAGCAAGACAATGCCAAGCCACATTCTGCACGTGTTACAACAGCGTGGCTTCGTAGCAAAAGAGTGCGGGTCCTCCCCTGGCCTGCCTGCAGTCCAGACCTGTCCCCCATTGAAAATGTGTGGCGCATTATGAAACGTAAAATACGACAACGGAGACCCCGGACTGTTGAACAACTTAAGCTGTACATCAAGCAAGAATGGGGAAGAATTCCACCTGAAAAGCTTCAAAAATTGGTCTCCTCAGTTCCCAAACGTTTACTGAGTGTTGTTAAAAGGAAAGGCGATGTAACACAGTGGTAAATATGTCCCTGTGCCAACTTTTTTGCAATGTGTTGCTGCCATTGAATTCTAAGTTAATGGTTATTTGCAAAACAAAATAAAGTTTCTCCGTTCGAACATTAAATATATTGTCTTTGCATTCTATTCAGTTGAATATGGGTTGAAAAAGATTTGCAAGTCATTGTATTCTGTTTTTATTTGCGATTTGCACAACGTGCCAACTTTTCTGGTTTTGGGCTTGTATATGGGTAATTTAGTGCTAGAAACATGGACCAACAAGGACAAAAAAACTGTTGGCAGCCAGTAAATCAGTTACAAGTAAATGGTTAAAGGCAGAACCACCCACAATTGATGAATGGATAGAAATTGTTTATCAGATTTATGTTATGGAAAAGGTATATTTTTCCCCTCCAAGCCAAAAAAGAAAAATGTTACCAGATCTGGACCAAATGGACTGAGTACGGTATGTAAAACCAATTACCGTAGATCTGACTTTACTTGATTGTATTTGTGAATTATGTGATCCTGTCCTTTGTTTTTATTGTTTTTATGGTTTGATGTGGTGCAAAAGCAAGCTAAGAAAATGAAAGGATAAACAAAAAATAAATAAATACAAAGCAAACTGCCATGACAGGACTTGAACCCTAATCTCCCATTTTAAAAAGCATTGGCACTAGGGCTGGGCGATATATCGAGATTTTTTCTAAAGAGATATCAGACGAGACTATATCGTTTATATCGAGAATCCTCCTGCTGTCTGTTTTCTCCCACTCGCCCCCCTCCTTCTCCTTCACTGAACACAGACCCAGCCCCTCCTTCCTGCCTGCAGGAGGGCGGAGCCGCGGAGACTTTCAGCACAAGTAAACACGGCAGATATGAAGAGCGCTAGCTGCTGAGGGGAAAAAACAATGTTCTTTCTGAGCTAGTTTGGATTTAAATTGTCAGATGAGGGCAGAAAAAATATTTTTGTAGACAATGCTGAAAATAATCCCGACGAAAGGTCGGAACTACGAATCTTTTTCACCATTTAAACAGCGGAGTGGAGCATGAACCGTGAAACGGCAGAACCGAGTGTTTTTACA
>JBBPBX010092523.1:0-13720 GCA_038048925.1 Garcialebias charrua
GAATAAATATTCAATGTTTTATAGACATAAATGTGTCAAGCTAGCTCGTATCTTTTTCTCCCTTGTACTTTGTAACACATATCAGCTAATACCTCAAAAACCACATGGCAGATATTTTTCAAACTAACTCATTTTAATCACAACATGTTCATGTACTAACTATAACCTGTTTGAGTTATTTGAATAAATATTCAATGTTTTATAGACATAAATGTGTCAAGCTAGCTCGTATCTTTTTCTCCCTTGTACTTTGTAACACATATCAGCTAATACCTCAAAAACCACATGGCAGATATTTTTCAAACTAACTCATTTTAATCACAACATGTTCATGTACTGACTGTAACCCGTTTGAGTTATTTGAATTATTATTCGAATTTTTATAATTTATTTTCGTAGTGCACGCACAGGTTTGGAAGAAGTCAAAGCGAACCTACTTTAAATGCAGCAGATTTGATCACTACGTGACAATATTAAAGCGTGGTTGAGCTCAGGAGCCCTCGTACTATAAAGTCAGCTATGAAATATATTTTTATATCTGTTCATTGAGCTACATTTTAAAGACATAAAGCCGCCCGCGCGCGTTGCTCGTGGCGATCCTACTTTTTAAATTCCTGCAGTTTTGAGCAGTACGTGATTTTATTAAGGACACGTTCAGCTGAAGACCCATCTTTGCTATAATTTTAAAAACAAATAATTGTTTTTACCGTGTTATTCATGTAAAGTCCTGCCGTGATCGCTTCCCTCGCTTCCGTGAAAACAGCTCGAGTCTCCTCCTTCCTCCTTCCGGAGCGGGTGAGCACGCCTTGGTACCCCTCTCAAACCACACCAAAAATCTCAAGAAATCTGGCGCGGGGCAGCACGGAATATCCGGTGGGGAAGGCGTAAAGGGGGTCTCTGCAACGCACATATGACGTAACATCCGACCCGTGCCGATCGGTGGAAAAGGGGCATTAAAGTGCTCACCAAAACCAAGCAGATCCAATGTTTTAAAGGGGACCACACATGCAAAATTCACTTTTTAATGTTTTTTTAACTCAACTTTGGGTATGTGCCAGAGGTGGGGACTCGAGTCACGTGACTTGGACTCGAGTCAGACTCGAGTCATTAAAATCACGACTTGAGACTTGAAAAAATGCTGAAAGACTCGGACTTGACTTAGACTTGCACGCCATTGACTTGGGACTTGACTTGACTTGAAGCTTTTTACTTGAAAAGACTTGATATTTTAGTCAAGTCAAAATTTTAAAACACGTTATAAAGTGGCCGCATTAATTATTTTCACTCATTCCGTATTAACAGTCAGGCGCATTAACAGTCAGGCGCAGACCGGGCACCCCACACTCCGTATGTATGTGTGTGTGCGTGGCTTTGAAAAAAAACAACGCAAGCTACAGCTGAGGGACCAATATGCTTCCACAAGTAGTTTCTTTTGGGTACACAAGTTATGAGCATTCACAAAGAGCGGTAAGTAGCACTTTTATTTTGTTGTGAGATAGTTGACTTTAGCTAACAGCTAACTTCGTGTTAGCATGTGTACTCCGGGCTACATGTTAGCTCAGGAAGCCGGTGGATAGTGAACTGTTTTGTCTGTTATAACTTTTCAAATGGCGGCGTGACGGTCGCATGTTGCACAGAACCCAACAACATGTTTTTATCAATACTGATATGTGAAATTGGCTGTAGATTTAACCCCACTTGGCCAGACAAATATTTATTATACCATCACATCCAAATTCAAAACCACTCCACTTTATTTGCAATGTTTTTCAGTTTTGCATGTGGTTTATTTTTTTAAAACAGACCAAATACAGTGACTGTCACAATTTAATTTTGTGTTTAGAATATCTGGCCTATATTTACGGAGGACTGAAACTAACATACGGTACTTAGAAATAAAAGCAGAAAAATAAATTCACCAGACCTTCCTGATTTTACTTGTGATACACTTCTTATATACTGTACTTATTTAATTTTTTGAAAACTATGATTGTTTTAGTGTTAATGTTTATTTATGAATAGTAAGAGTAACTTAAGTCAAATGTAATTCATGAATGGCTGTAATTTATTTTCTGACATTTGTTTGCTTCTGACAGATTTGAAGAATACCAGATGAACAAGAGGATCACAAATGAACCTCTACAGCCTTCCATATCACAATTTCTGGACACTCGTGTTGGGCAGTACTAGGACTGTTTTTTTATGAAGTACATACTATGTACTTCATAAAAAAACAGTCCTAGTGCCAAAAAAATGCACCCAGTGGTTTATTTACTCTAAGTATATTTATTTATCTTTGATAGAAACACTTCGTTTTCAAATCCTGCGGTTTGTGACGTCACAAACCGCAGCCACAACCCACCTCAAACCTGAGTCCAGCCCCTCACCTAGCAACCCCTGGTGCGGCTCCACCCACTTCAGTATAAAAGACATGATGGTTGTTTTTCCTGATTTCATGTCAGCACAATGGCTAAAAATGTCACTGAGTCTGGCCAGCGAACGTGAGCGTTGCAAAGATTCTCTGACCCTCCTGGCCCAGATAATGGCGGAGGAGCGCGCACTAAGCAGATTTAAAATTGATAGTTTTCAGAAGGGAGTCTTGAATGAACAGCGATGCAGCATGTTGCAGTGTGTGTGTGTGTGTTGGTTTATGTGTCATAGCACATTAACAAACCTGTGTATGTGTGTGTGTGTGCGCGCGCGCTGATCGAGGGAGAAGGTCCGTCTGCAGGCTGCAGCGAGGTGTAGTTGGATCGAGGGACACAGCTCCGCTGTGTGTGTGTGTGTGTGTCCGTTGCGAGTGACATCCGCTCCCTCCAGCGCGCGCGCACAGGGGGAGGGAGGGAGACGTCAGGGAGTTGTACATTTATTACAGAGGAAAAATAAAAAATGACACGACAACTTGTACACGTCTGATCTGTCCCACAATAAATACATTGCGGTCCAGTTCAGCTCAGATATATAGGGCTCTGGGTGGCAGTAACGCGAGTTCAGACATCCTCGTCTGCCTTTGGAGGGCAGAGTTAATGTAAACAGATTTTTGAAGGGCGTGGCCACGAGATCTCATTATCATAAACCAGTCGTTCAAAACAAAAGTTAAAAATGGCAGAATTAATAAGAGTATAATTGATTATCTAAGAATTATTTTGTGTATTAAATTGAATGAACATTGTCTGGATAGCCCACAGACATATCATAAAAAATTTAAAAACCTATCTGTGGTCTCCTTTAAATAAAAAATCATGTTCCAGTGAGTCAAACGCTTTATGGAAGTCAAGAAAGAGAACAAAACTATTTTCTGATATTAAATCTGCGTAGTCTAATAAATCTAAGATAAGCCTTATATTATCAATTATGTGTCTTCCTGCCCTAAAACCATTTTGAGTTTCCCCAATAACATCATGAAGTACTTTTTTCAGTTTATTTGCTAAGCATAATGCTAAAATTTTATAATCATTATTTAATGTGATGGGGCGCCAGTTACCTAAAACTAATACATCTTTTTGTGGTTTTGGGATGAGTGTAATTAAGCCTTGGCATAGAGTGGACGGTAATTGTTCTTTATCTATACTTTCTCTAAAAACATTCAGCAAAAAGGGAGCAAGTTCTTCCGTGAATAGTTTGTAAAATTCAGAAGTTAGCCCATCAGTACCTGGAGATTTATTTAATTTAAGTTTTTTAATAGCCTCTGAGATTTCTGTAAGCGTAATGGGAGAGTCACAAATTGATTTTTTGAAATCTCCAATTGTCTTAATATTACCTAGATTGTTAAAGAAATCATTCATATGAACAGGTGAAATGGTTGAGGTATATAGTTTTTTATAGAAGTTCTCACACATTTTAGATAGTTCTTTTGGATCTTCTATGATATCACCATTTGAAGAGAGTCTATTTATACTATTTTTATTTTGCCTTTGTTTTTCTAACTTAAAAAAATAGCTAGAATTTTGCTCACCCTCCTCTAACCATTTCGCTCTTGAACGTACAAATGCACCTTTAGCTTTATTGATATATAATTGATCAAGTTTTAGTTGTGAGGTTAGGAGATCTGCTTGCTGTTGTTCAGATAGATTTTCAGGCAATATGGATGATAGCGAAATTAATTTGGCTATCAGATTACTTTCATCTGATTTCTTTTCCTTTTTTAGTTTAGAACTTGTTTCTATAAACAATCTTCTCAGCTCATATTTTAAAAGCTCCCATTGTTTTTGATATTCCCCTGTATCTTCTGCAGTCTCAAAACGTTCTGAGATTTTTCTTATTATTATTTCAATTAAAGCTTCAGTATGTAGCTTTTTTTATGAACATATTTCTTCACTCTGTCACTACCTCCTGACAGACTGATGTTAGCCAGGTAATCTTGGAAAAAAAAATGTAAAAAAATATTGTCCCCTTGCTTCTCCAGGTGGTAAATAAGCATTTCTAAAAAGAAAAGGTGACCCGCCATTTTCCAGCCAATAAAAACAGAGTTTGTAACCAGCCAATAAAAACAGAGCTTGAATTTGAATCAGCCAATAAAAACAGAGCTTGAATTTGAAATTCAACAGACCACAAGGGGGCAGAGCCATATATGGCTCTGAGGGGGAGGGATCAGAATGCTTTGCCTGTTGAAAATATTTCTAAGTGCTGCAGAACTGCATACTGAACCTTTAAAGATTCGTTTTGTAATAAAGAACTATTTAGTTTCCAGTATGCTGGGTATCTTTGAGTTGGCTTATCAGGAGATAAGTTTAAAGTTAATAAAATTGCTTTATGGTCTGTTAATGGAGTAGGCATAATTTCTGTTTTGCAAATTAATTGAGTCAGGGATTCCGATATTAACCAAAAGTCTATTCTGGATCGTAAAGAACCAGCCTTGTTTGTCCAAGTAAATTCTTTACTATTTGGGTTAGTAACTCTCCAGATATCATGAAGACCTTGTTCATTCATAAAATCATTCATAAAATTCATAAAATCATCCCCCTGGTGGTGGTTGCTGGTAAATATGTGGACATGACGTCACCAGCTCGGCCTCTCTGTTTTCCTTCGTGTTCAAGATGGCGGCGCTCTAAACGGACGCAGTTTGGGAGCTCTGATATTCAACCGACACATTTTCATATATTAAAGGGAGTTGTTTGCTACAAGGAGACATTCTGCTGACAAGGTACCATAATAAGTGTATAGACACTGTAGAGTGATGTGAAGGTGCAGAAAGAAGAAAACACGAGTCCAGCAAACTATCCACCGCTAGCGTAGCTAACAACAAGCTAGCTGGATCTAAAAGTTCGACCGCTGCCAGCATGCATGATTATATTAGCCCAGATGTTGATGAGGGGATGGAAGCAGAGTTTACACCTCTGCCCGTGACACCCTCCAAGGTTTACAGCAGAGAAACAAAGGAAGCTACAAGATACCGAGTTTCCTTCTGATGAGAAGCTACGTCTGGATTTAGCTCCGTGATTTATTTCAATTACTGATGAAAAAAGACTTCTCGTGAGTCAAATACTTTATTCTGTGATTTAGTTCCAAGCTGCTGCTGCCAGAGGCTTGTAACACTGCAGCTTCTTGTCTGTGGAGAGGAAGTTACTTCACTCTGTTAGCATCTGTAGCTGTTAGCATGTGTAGCTGTTAACATCTGTAGCTGTTAGCGTCTGTAGCTGCTAGTATATGTGTAGTTATTAGCATCTGTAGCTGTTAGCATGTGTAGTTGTTAGCATGTGTAGCTGTTATGTGTAGTTATTAGCATCTGTAGCTGTTAGCATGTGTAGCTGTTAGCGTCTGTAGCTGTTAGCATGTGTAGCTGTTAACATCTGTAGCTGTTAGCGTCTGTAGCTGTTAGCATGTGTAGCTGTTAGCATCTGTAGCTGTTAGCATCTGTAGCTATTAGCATGTGTAGCTGTTAGCGTCTGTAGCTGTTAGCATGTGTAGCTGTTAACATCTGTAGCTGTTAGCATGTGTAGCTGTTAACATCTGTAGCTGTTAGCATCTGTAGCTGTTAGCATGTGTAGCTGTTAGCATGTGTAGCTGTCAGCATCTGTAGCTGTTAACATCTGTAGCTGTTAACATCTGTAGCTGTTAGCATGTGTAGCTGTTAGCGTCTGTAGCTGTTAGCATGTGTGGCTGTTAACATCTGTAGCTGTTAGCATGTGTAGCTGTTAACATCTGTAGCTGTTAGCATCTGTAGCTGTCAGCATGTTTAGCTGTTAACATCTGTAGCTGTTAACATCTGTAACTGTAATGCTGCGTTCCAGTTGTCCTCGGAGGTCGTAATTACGAGCTTCCGAGCAGTAAAAATCAACTGGAACGCCCCCTCAGGTCGTAATTACAACTCGTGGACTCGGTCTCGCCACACCACACCCGAGTTCGCCGAGATCATCGTTTCAAAATGGCTGCTCCTCGCATCAACAGTGAGTGAAAGAGTTACTTTTTACTCTTTTTCGCTGTTCTTTGTGGTTTACTCAGCCGTAACTTCACATTAACGCATTCAGGCATTGTAGTTCTTTACAGTAACCATAATGATGTGTGTAAACAGCCGCTGTGCGTCGACAACGGCTCGCTAAACGGCTGTGAGGCGGCATTGTTGTTGTTTAGCACAGCACTCGTTTTAGCTGTTCAGCGTTCATTGTTTATCATTAACTCAGTAACACATGTCGTACTTTACAGTGATTATTATACGATATGTCGCCTAATAATTAGAGGGTGTTTCTAAGCTGTTTGTGTTTTCTAAAGAGCGTTGAACGTGATTGTTGTCGTGTTGATGATGTAGCTGCGTAGGAGACCTGCAACCTCGTTGTTCTTTGTTCACCTTTACATGTGTTTTTAGCTAGTAAACTAATGTTTTGCACCATAAACTGTTTTTAAAAGATCTATCAATATTTATCTTGGCTTGTCAGGGTGGGAATCCAGTTTAACAGAATCAATTATTTTGTTTAAAAAAATGTAAAACTTGAAACCCAAACCATCCTGTCAATCCACAGCTGTGTGTGTCTGTGTGTGTGTGTCTGTGTGTTGGTGTGTGAGAGAGTGAAAATCGACCTTATTTATAATTATTATTGTGGGTTAGTTTTGTGAGTTACTGTCATCTGTGATTTGTTGTTAACCATGTGTATATTTCTTTGCAGTTTATGTCAACATGAAGATGAACATGTTCCTGGACCCGAGCAGACAAACCTGTTTCCCTGGTCCCTTGTTCCAGAGGAATGGTGACTCCTTGACATATTTTATTGATGAAAATTGAACTGTACAAGTCCGGTTACTGCAACTCAACGACTCTACAGCAGGTTACCTGTGCCTTGTTGTCATACGTTATTAAAAACAATTTGAAATAACAAATGCACAAATTCTTGTCTTACTTCACAATAAGTGTGGTTTTTCAGTAGAATAAAGGAAAGCAGGTAATGAAAAGAAACTACTTAGAATGAAAGTAAATTCAGTGTAAAAGAGGAACACCTCTGGTATTCAAACACGACAATTTGTCATGATGCACTGCAGTTTTTCATCAATATTTTTGGAAACCGATGTACTTGCAGAGAAACTAGTGCTCTCATGTTCTCATCGGGCAGAGTTTTAAAATTACTACATAGAAATGCTTTATTTAAGCACTGACTTTTAAGCAGGTGTTATTGTTGTGGGAAACTAAGTTTTGCAGCTGGTTTTTGAAGCTGTAAAATGTGTTTACCTATACCAGCTTATGTTTTTGGCGTGGTTTATCCACACAGATATAAATGACAGCGAGAGAGTGGCATGTCAGATAAACACATTTAATCAAAACAGCACTATAACAACACTAGAACATTTTTTGACAAGTTATGACAAGCTAATACAAGTACAGCATCCACACATCACAGTAACGAGTAATTTAGTCATTTTCATCCTGCCTTGGACAGCCGTTTGGGTGATCCTGACACACTGGTGAAGCCCCAATGCAGAAGGCAGGCTGCCATGATGACAATCATCACCACAGCATCAATTCGTTAGGCCAGGGGATGAAGGTGTGTCCCATTGTGCAAAATGGCCTTCAGTACTTCCATGATGATCCTGTGCGCTGAGGACTGCGAGACATCAAATTTGTCAGACATCTCCCTGAAGCTGTTCTGGTTGGCCATGTACCACAGGAACATCAGGACCTTCTTTTCTACAGGGACTGGTGCTGCACCTTGACAGTGCTCCTTCCTTATGCCTTTCTCCTGCAGCTGCATCATTACAGATGTGAACTGGGTCTTGTTGACTCTGAAATGACGCACAAACTTGTTGTCATCCATGTTCAGCATCACCTCCCATAGTCTTCATGATTATTCCATGTGTCCGTAGGTTTGTGTGTATCAGCAGCATCCTAAAATACAAAGAAATTAAATTGTTTTGTTACTATGGACCATATGAGTCTGAAATAAAGTTTTGATTGATTGAAGTTTAATAACAATTTTAACAATAAACCGTAAAAACGTCTGCTAATGGATTGAGGTAGTAAAAAGAAAAGAAAAACAATGTTCAGCACTTTCTGACTTTATTTATCTAATGATAACTTCTGTACTGCTGCTATAATCCTAAAAGAGATCGAATTAAAACTATAAAGTAGATGTAAGAGCCTCAAGACCATAATTAACAAAAATAAGCTTATTTATAAAAAAAATAAAAACTACTGGTTAAAACAACATACCTGGTTAACATTTCCAGAGCCTCAGAATTGCTTTTCAACTTCGCTGCTGGTCTGGAAACCTTTTTATAATCCAACAAAGCAAGAACAACAACAGCTTCGTAGCGGGCGTCCATCTTGTTTTCGTCATCGTGCCGACAAGCAACTGGAACGCATTTAACTCGGTCATGACGTCATTCCAGGTTGGTAATTTCGACCTCCGAGGCAACTGGAACGCAGCATTAACATCTGCCGCTGTTAACGTCTGTAGCTGTTAACATCTCTAGCTGTTAACATCCGTAGCTGTTAACGTCTGTAGCTGTTAACATCTGTAGCTGTTAACATCTGTAGCTGTTAACATCTGTAGCTGTTAGCATCTGTAGCTGTTAACGTCTCTAGCTGTTAACATCTGTAGCTGTTAACATCTGTAGCTGTTAACATCTGTAGCTGTTAGCATCTGTAACTGTTAACATCTGTAGCTGTTAATATCTGTAGCTGCTAACATCTGTAGCTGATAACATCTGTCGCTGTTAACGTCTGTAGCTGTTAACATCTCTAGCTGTTAACATCTGTAGCTGTTCACATCTGTAGCTGTTAACGTATGTAGCTGTTAACATCTGTAGCTGTTAACATCTGTAGCTGTTAACGTATGTAGCTGTTAACATCTTTAGCTGTTAGCATGTGTAGCTGTTAGCGTCTGTAGCTGTTAGCATGTGTGGCTGTTAACATCTGTAGCTGTTAGCATGTGTAGCTGTTAACATCTGTAGCTGTTAGCATCTGTAGCTGTCAGCATGTTTAGCTGTTAACATCTGTAGCTGTTAACATCTGTAGCTGTTAACATCTGTAGCTGTTAACATCTGTAGCTGTTAACATCTGTAGCTGTTAGCATCTGTAGCTGTTAACGTCTCTAGCTGTTAACATCTGTAGCTGTTAACATCTGTAGCTGTTAACATCTGTAGCTGTTAATATCTGTAGCTGCTAACATCTGTAGCTGATAACATCTGTCGCTGTTAACGTCTGTAGCTGTTAACATCTGTAACTGTTAACGTATGTAGCTGTTAACATCTGTAGCTGTTAACATCTGTAGCTGTTAACGTATGTAGCTGTTAACATCTTTAGCTGTTAACATCTGTAACTGTTAACATCTGTAGCTGTTAACATCTGTAGCTGTTAGCGTCTGTAACTGTTAAAGTCTGTAGCTGTTAACATCCGTAGCTGTTAACATCTGTAGCTGTTAACATCTGTAGCTGTTAACATCTGTAGCTGTTAACGTCTGAAGCTGTTAACATCTCTAGCTGTTAACATCTGTAGCTGTTAACGTATGTAGCTGTTAACATCTGTAGCTGTTAACGTATGTAGCTGTTAACGTATGTAGCTGTTAACATCTGTAGCTGTTAACGAATGTAGCTGTTAACATCTGTAGCTGCTGTTAACATCTGTAGCTGTTAACATCTGTAGCTGCTAACATCTGTAGCTGCTAACATCTGTAGCTGCTAACATCTGTAGCTGCTAACATCTGTCGCTGTTAACGTCTGTAGCTGTTAACGTCTGTAGCTGTTAACGTCTCTAGCTGTTAACATCTGTAGCTGTTAACGTACGTAGCTGTTAACGTACGTAGCTGTTAACGTACGTAGCTGTTAACGTATGTAGCTGTTAACGTATGTAGCTGTTAACATCTGTAGCTGTTAACATATGTAGCTGTTAACATCTGTAGCTGTTAGTGTCTGTAACTGTTAACGTCTGTAGCTGTTAACATCTGTAGCTGTTAACATCTGTAGCTGTTATCGTCTGTAGCTGTTAACATCTGTATACAGTGATTTATGAATTAATTAATTGTTAAAAATTACAAAATGCATAAAAATGATAAATAAACAGCTGTACCTCATAGGCCTGGTCTTGGAGAGTAGTTTGATGTAAGTTAGGTGTGGGTGGGTCAAAAGACCTGAACGCTATTGAGCAAATACAGTGATTTCTGAATTAATTAATTGTTAAAAATTACAAAATGCATAAAAATGATAAATAAATAGCTGTACCTCATAGGCCTGGTCTTGGAGAGTAGTTTGATGTAAGTTAGGTGTGGGTGGGTCAAATGACCTAAACGCTATTAAGCAAATACAGTGATTTCTGAATTAATTAATTGTTAAAAATTACAAAATGCATAAAAATGATAAATAAACAGCTGTACCTCATAGGCCTTGTCTTGGAGAGTAGTTTGATGTAAGTTAGGTGTGGGTGGGTCAAAAGACCTGAACGCTATTGAGCAAATACAGTGATTTCTGAATTAATTAATTGTTAAAAATTACAAAATGCATAAAAATGATAAATAAACAGCTGTACCTCATAGGCCTGGTCTTGGAGAGTAGTTTGATGTAAGTTAGGTGTGGATGGGTCAAAAGACCTGAACGCTATTGAGCAAATACAGTGATTTCTGAATTAATTAATTGTTAAAAATTACAAAATGCATAAAAATGATAAATAAACAGCTGTACCTCATAGGCCTGGTCTTGGAGAGTAGTTTGATGTAAGTTAGGTGTGGGTGGGTCAAGCGTGTAAAATATATTAATTTTTGTTTCTGAAGAGTGAATGCGGTCGGAAATTTGTTGACAGTCCCTAAGCGAACCATGACATCTCTGAGAAGGGGCAGACTAAGCGCAGCTGCCCGAAATCAGACTCCATGAAGCGGACTGACGAGAGCAACGCACCCCTGAAGCCACGGAGCTCGAATATCCAACTTCCAACGTAAAACTAACTTTACCGCAGTAGTACCAAGTAGTAGACTGGTGGAGGGAGGTGCGCAACTCTGTTTGGTCTTTTGAAGCGCTCGGAAGTGAAGGTGGCGGGGCGCCCCGACGTATTACGTCATGAAATTAGCATATCATGATATAAGTTTTTTGCCTGGGCAAGCTTTTTTGCCCAGGTAATGATATGATATGGCCCAGCCCTAGCTGATAGTATGTGTAGCTGTTAGCATGTGTAGCTGTTAGCATGTGTAGCTGTTAGCAGCTACGTCTCGTTGTCGCGTGCTTGGATAATCTAGTCTCGTGACTGTGTGTGTGTTTTTCTGTGTAGGAGCAGGAGCTTCACGTCAGACCTCCACCAACCACATGTTTGTTCTCTAACAGGTATGGTTGTAATTTCTAGTAAAATTGTTCAATATTATACTTCGGTCCAGCAGCCTCCACTTCTAAAAGTCAGCGCTCACGCAGTTTGGTTGTGCACGCGCTAACACCATGAATTAGGTCAGGGGTCCCCAAACTTTTTCCTGTGAGGGCCACATAACTTTTCCCTTCTCTGGTGGGGGGCCGGAGTCAGTTTGTAACAGGAAAAAGTGTGATGATTGCAGAAGTGCCTACATGTAAAAATGTATTGTTTTCCAGAAAGCACAATCAAATAACCCTCTCTGGGTTCTTCACAGCATAAAAGTCAGGAGATAAATAATAACACTATTAATAAAATAAAACATAACCAAATAACCCTCTCTAACAAAAGTGCAAATGTATTCTGCTGAGCTAACAGTCCACTTTTTAGCTTTGAGAGTTTGTCTGCTCGCATTTGGCCTTGCAAGCTATCATACTTGTCTTTGTGACGGGATTCATAGTGTCGCCGCAGATTGTATTCTTTGAATACCGCCACCGCCTCTTGACAGATGACACAGACAGCCTTTTCTTTGCATTGAACAAAAAAATAATCCTTTGTCCACTGCAGCTTAAATGCCCTGCATTCTGAATCAAAATTTCTCTTACCTAATCTTTTTGCCATTATTCCGTTCTGTCTTTGACAGGGGCGGGTTTAGGATTTTTTTTCTGGGGGTTGCCAGATAGGGGCACAGACCGCAGAAGGGTGGAACACAATAAATCAAATGTGGAACAATAGTTCAAAATAGTTCATAACTAAGGAACATTTTATTGCAAAAGTCCAACTTTATTATCAAATACAAATACACACATGAAAAAAAAATCTAAATGCTCTATGGTATTGTTCTGGGGGCCGGACCAAATGTGGAGGCGGGCCACATCCGGCCCGCGGGCCGTAGTTTGGGGACCACTGAATTAGATAGTCACTCTTGCGAGGTTCTTTCAAAATAAAAGCTGATGTGTGTCTCCTGTTGGTACAAACTCTGTACATAAAACACATGTTAGCACTGGAAGCTGTAATGGGACCAACATTCCTGCTCAGCTGTTTCCACTAAAAGTTTGAATGTCGCCCCCATATCCAAAGAGTAGAGAACTTTTTGTGTTGCTAAGTTAAATAAATAAAAAACTTCAATGTGTTTTTCATGTTTTGACTCTAGATGATTGAAGTCATTCTTGCTGGTCTATGTTCAGAAATGATTTTTAATGTCCTCCTGTGAATATGGATCCATAATATTTAACTTTTGTCTCTGTTTTGTGGTTATTTGTATGTTCATTATGTGAGAATGTTCAATTGTTTTCCCTGAAGTTTCCATTAATATTAAAACAAAACTCTTAGTTTCCAGTGACCAGTCTCACTTCAGGCTGGCTGTAGAACATCTCCAGATGTTGCTCACCAAATGTCACCAAGATCTCATGTGGGATTTCAAAATAAAAGCCCTCCAAAGTTGGACATTTTCCATGTAATTTTCCCTAAGTTGCTGTGTTTATTGCTCGTTCTTCAGGATGTTGTAGAAACAGTGTACGACTTTACCACAAATCACATCATTACTGTGCAGAAAGTTTGTCTCATTGAAATGCAACATAGTTCAAGTAAAAACAGGAATGTTTAAAGTCAAGTCAAAGTCAACGTCAACTTTATTGTCAGAACTGCAATATGTACAGGACATACACAGGACCGAAATTGCGTTTCTCTCAGTCCCCCGGTGCAACAGTAAACATCTAAACATTGAAACACTGAAACATATAATAATAGACATAAGCATAAAATAGTAAAACTGTAACACTGTCCTGAGTTTTTGCATAGTGGTATAAGAGTATGAAAATTTACACCAACTCTAAAACTAAAACTAAAACACTAAACATTTAATGAACATAATACTGTCCTGAGTTTTTGCATACTAGTATAAAAAAAGTATAAAAAGTATAACTATAAAATAAACTAAAGGTTCTAGCATTGACATTTGCAAAGTGGCAA
>JBBPBX010092524.1:0-13720 GCA_038048925.1 Garcialebias charrua
GCTGAGGTCACTAAGGTGGTTAAAATGCTCCTCGGTGGCAGGGCTCCAGGGGTGGATGAGATTCGCCCGGCGTTCCTTAAGGCTCTGGATGTTGTGGGGTTGTGTTGGCTTACACGACTCTGCAATATTGTGTGGACATCGGGGGCAGTTCCCCTGGATTGGCAGACTGGGGTGGTGGTTCCCCTATTCAAAAAGTGGGACTGTAGAGTGTGTTCCAACTATAGGGGGATCACACTCTTAAGCCTCCCTGGTAAGGTCTATTCAGGGGTTCTGGAGAGGAGGGTCCGTCGGATAGTCGAACCTCAGATTCAGGAGGAGCAATGTGGTTTTCGTCTTGGTCGTGGAACACTGGACCAGCTCTACACCCTCAGCAGGGTCCTGGAGGGTGCGTGGGAGTTTGCCCAACCAGTCTACATGTGCTTTGTGGACTTGGAGAAGGCATTTGACTGTGTCCCTTGGGGGGTACTTTGGTAGTATGGGGTCCAGGCCCTTTGATATGGGCTGTTATGTCCCTGTGCGACTGGTGTCAGAGCTTGGTCTGCAATGCTGGCAGTAAGTCGGACTCATTCCCAGTGAGAGTTGGACTCTGCCAAGGTTGTCATGGCTGTGGTTAGCACTGTTGCCTCACGGCAAGAAGGTCCTGGGTAGGGTTGGGCATCGAGAATCGAGAATCGTTCGGAACCGGGACTAACTGTCCGGTTTTCCCGGAATCGTTCAAAATATTAATTTGCGATTCCTATGTTTGATGCTAGTTAGCCGACCGGAAGTAGCCGTCGCCGAAACCCAACGAAGAAGAATCCACCGGAAGTGTGCTTCCGAGATCGAAAGCTTACAAAATAATAAAATGACCAGTCAGGTCAGTGCAGCACTTGCAATAATTTTCTATCATGCAAAGGAGGGTGGAGAAGTAAAATAGTGTCCCGTCTTTGACGCGTTCCACCGGATTATTTTCGCTTCGTATCCGACCGGAAGTACAGAGTGGTCCGTCTGCAAAACGCTCCGCCGAACTTTTCGCTAATCGCTACCTCTTCGGCTCCATCAGGTAAATAAATAAACTATAAACTACATCTCATACCAACATTAAGGCAGCTAACAAGTTATACTCCGCTTAAAGCGGTAAGTCAGCTCAAATACAAACACGATGCTAACGTTAGCTTGTATTTTTTTTCTTAGACAAACTACCTGAAATGGCTTCACAGTGTTCACCAGTGTCCAAGGTAAAAACGTCAGTGTAAACTGAATGAAGAGTGCCACAGAACTGTTACAGCATATGTTGTGAAAAGGTTGCATCCCTTTTCAGATGTGAATTCAACCATGGATTGCACTTACATTGCACTCAAATCCAACACTTATTAACATTCTTAATCCATTTAAAGTTCTCTGTGTCTTTTAAAATGTCTTAATGTCTCTAGTTTTCAGTATTATATAATTTCTGTTTATGTTCTCTTTCATTCCATTATTCAGTATTATATAATTTCTGTTTATGTTCTCTTTCATTCCATTATGAGTGCATGTCACAGTTTGAAGAATTATTGAATAGGTTAGTTAGGCAATAACAACAGAGCTAATAATTGTACACATTCTCAGTCTTAAAAATGATTTAATAATCTCTTTTTACTGATAATACTGATAAACCTGTTGTTTGTTTAGGAACTTCCTGCAGTCTGTCCAGAAAGTCTCCACTGGAGGAGCGTTTTGCTGAGGAAGAGGCACAACATAATTTCACAACTCCATGTATGTCCATGAAGAAACAAATGGAGAGAGGGCTGCAGATACCAGGACATCCCACCAGCTGTTCTGTCTGAGGATCCTGCTGCTGGTGGTGGAACCAGGTTAGCCCATCAGTGGGAGTTCAGTAACATGACTGCAGCATCAGACACTGGACAATATTATATGTATAATAATAATAATATATGTTGGTGAGTCCTCCATGTTGGCTCTAATCTGCCCTGTGAGAAATTCATAGTAAATGTAACAAAAAGGAAAAAGTTCATAGCATTAAATTCAAACAGAAGTTCAAATTATTTCATCCTGAAATAACTCTGGCTAACTACTGTAGCTTTTTTATAACATGGAGTTAAACTCAAAGTAGTCTCCTCAGATAAATAGTGCTACCATTATTTTTATATTAAAGTTTCTGTTAACTTATTATTTTTATATTTGATTGTTTTCTGTTCAGTGCCCTGATACAACTTCTGTTGTGACTTGGAGCTATACAGTATAAATAAACTGAACGTTGGTTACGTATTGTAACCCCAGATTCTATGAGTGTAGCGTAGCCCTTTAACCACGCCTATTGGGTGTGTCCCTGCGCTTCGCGCCAACATTGAAGACCTTTTAGTCCACGCCCACCTGCTGTGGGCCCCACCTATGTCCACTATAAATTCAAGGTGGACTATAGTTCTGCTCCCAAAAGGCAATATTTTTCTTCTGCCAAAAAGAGCCAGGGAGGCCCAGGGTTAAAGGGCTACGCTACACTCATAGAATCTGGGGTTACAATACGTAACCAACGTTCTATTTCGTGTAGCTCCGCCCTTTAACCACGCCTATTGGGTTAAAGGCGGAGCATGATATGGTCCATGCCTCACTGGGTCTAATTGGAACCATAACACACTCTGTGAGTCGCCAATACCACAATAATTATGAAAAATGCACCATCAGTTGAGAACACCAGGTGCAGCAGGTGAGACAACCTTCCTATTTGACGGCCATGAATAACCGCATATTCATAGTCTGAGTCAATAAAAGACAGAAACCACTGTGTCATCTTAATAAAACTTTTATTGAAGATGAAAACAATTAATCTGCAGCAACCCTGAGAACAGAATGAGTCAGAGAAGAGCTGGAAACATCTCGTAAGTAAAAACGGATGAAAGGAGAGGCTGACGACCAGGAGGCCGCCAAGCAGATGTCCTGCACAGAAACACCTCTGTACAGGGCAGTGGAAGCTGCGATTCCTCTAGTAGAATGAGCTTTAATTCCCTCAGGAGGCTCGAGACCCGCAGAGCTGTAGGCCTGAGCAATAGCTTCACACAACCAGTGTGACAGCCGCTGAGAAGTCAGAGGTTGACCTAGAGACTGACCTCTAAAATGAACAAAAAGCTTATCCGACTTACGTATTGCGGCAGTGCGAGCCACATAACACTTTAGTGCTCGTACTGGGCAAAGCAAATGAAGACGTTCATCCTCTGCACGGGTGTGAGGGGGAAGACAAAAGCCGTCCAGAGTAATGATTCTGGATTTAAATGAACTCGTGATGCTTTTAGGGATAAAAGCAGGGTTCGGCCTAAGCTCAGCTGAGCTCCCATCCCCTTGAATCTTGAAAAAGGAGGGAGAAACAGACAGGCCTGTCAAGTCACTTACCCTCTTAGCTGATGTTAGGGCTAACAACAGAGCCGTTTTAAAGGATAAAAACTTTAACGGGATCTGATCCAATGGCTCGAATGGATCTTCAGTTAATGAATTCAATACAGTAACCAAATCCCATTGTGGAGCCAAGGTGCGTGAGACTGGTCTTAACCGTCTGGCACCTTTCAGGAAACGCTTCACTAGGAGATGACTAAACACAGTTTTATCATTAAACCCCTCGTGGCAGGAAGATATTGCCGCAGCATAGAGTTTAACTGTGCTGAAGGCCAAATTCCTGTCCAGCAGTAGCTGTAAATATGACAGAATGGAGACCAGAGGACATGAGGATGGATCCAATTGATTCTCCAGGCACCACCGCTGAAAAGCAGCCCATTTGGATGCGTAAACAGCCGTAGTGGACACTGCTCTTGCTCCCTGGATGGTGCATTTAGCAACTTTGTTGACTTTATCACAAGAGAGGCCAAGATAGCGTGCAACCCAGTGACATCACTACATGCACTTAAAGCAAATGACTCAGAGAAGCTGAAACCCTTAAAGGCTCAAAGTGTTGGAGCAAAGGTGTTTGCAAGCAGCTCAGAAGAGAAAACAGAAACAAACAAATGTGTATTCTGTGAAAAATTAAATCACAGCATTCACACATGTCGAAAGTTTATGGAAAAGACGCTAGTTGAAAGAGTGGAGTTTGTGAAGTTAAAAGGACTGTGTTTTGGATGTCTCAGCTTTGGACACCTGTCCAAGAAATGTGAAAGAAGGAATATCTGTAACACCTGCAAGGGAAAACACCCAACGTGCCTACATGAAGAACGAGACAAAGAATTCAAAAGAAATAAGGACAGAGATAAAGAACAAAGAGAAATTAAAGGGATGAAAGAAACCAGGGAAACCAAACAAACCAAAGAACAAAGTAAAGAAACTTTAAGTGAGGCAATCTCAAACCGTGTGATCCAAGGTGACAAGAGGGATCTCACATCTACAGTGATTCCAGTTTGGTTATCCACAGTAAGCAACCCAGAACAAGAAATGCTAGTATACGCCCTTCTGGACACTCAGAGCGACACTACATTTGTTTTGCAAGAAAAGGCAGACGTTCTGGATACAGAAAAGAGAGATGTAAAGTTAAAGCTCTCTACATTGTCATACAAAGAGGAAGTTGTTCCAAGTCAAAGGATCTCAGGGCTACAAATCAGAGGTTTCTACTCATCAAAGAAAATCTCCCTTCCTACTACCTACACAAGAGAGTTCATCCCTGCCAATTTAAACCATATTCCTACACCCAAGACGGCGAGAGCATGGCCACATTTGGAGCACCTCGCTGATGAAATAGCACCTCTAATTGAATGCGATGTTGGTCTGCTGATAGGTTATAACTGTTCACAAGCACTGGTACCTAGAGCAGTTGTGTCAGGAAAAGACAATGAGCCTTTTGGCCAAAAGACAGATCTCGGCTGGACAATAGTTGGAGGTGTTGATCCTTGTGTGAACTATGGAGACATTATTGGATGCAGTCACAGGAGTATTGTCAAAGAAGTGCACTACGTTTGTCGCACCCAAGTCAAAGAAGTTGTCACACCATCAGATGCGATCAAAGTGATTGAGGCTGATTTCAATGAAAAGAAAGTGGAAGATTCTCACCTCTCTCAAGAGGATTTACGCTTCATTTCAACAAGTTTTCTCAGGCAAAAAGATCTTCCCAATGAAGAGGCTAAGGTGGGAGAACTTCAATCTGAAGACCCAGAAGTACGCAAAGTAGTTGTACATCCACACGTCAAATATCCAGCTATTTTACCAAAGAACAACCACGTCACAAGGTTGCTGATCGATCACTATCATCAGCGAGTGAAACATCAAGGTCGAGGCATGACAATAAATGAGCTAAGAGCAAACGGCATTTGGATAGTTGGATGTAGTCGAGCAGTAGGCTCCTATATCTACAACTGTGTGAAATGCAGGAAATTCAGACGTGAGACTACAGCGAAGACTAAATGGCAAAGAACAAGGAGAAATGCTAAAGTCAACGAGATAGTGATCGCGCAAGATGACACAGCGCCTAGAAACAAGTGGAAACTCGCTAAGGTCACAGCGGTGTATCCAAGTGAAGATGGATGTGTTCGCAAGGTGCAGCAGTTGATCAGTGACTCTGTATTAGATTGTCATGGAAAGAGACTCACTAAACAAGTACATTCGGTAGCGTAGCAGGTCTATTCATAAGACAGTTACATTGCTAGAGGCAGAATAGACCTACTCACAAGTCCATAATAGAGTTTATAATAGAAATCACAAGTGATTTGGTGGGAGTGTAGCTGCCATCAAGGGCAGATCTCATTTTATGCATTATTCAATATTCAGTTAAAGAGAGCAATAAATATTAGTGTTTAATATAAAACATTTAATAATCAATAAGTAACAACTTTCAGTGATTTATGTTGTTAAGGTTCATTTTTTGTGTTAAAATGCATTGAAATGTATGGGGGAACGTATCTTTTGTTCCGCATGCCACGTTGTTTCCCTTGGGGTAAGATTGATTGACACAGTTGCCATGGAAACCGTTAGAGAACCGTTACTGCTGAAGACAAGACTACAAGAAGTTCCCCCTGAAGACAAAGGGGTGTTTTACGTTTCTTTTTGTAAGAAGAAGCTGTAGAAAATCGTCTTTATTCCTCTGGAGTTAATGTGGCCAATGAGTTCTGACGGCATTTATGGGGCATTAAGTTAAGTTGTCTACAATAAATGTCTGTTAAAACCCAAGAACGACGTTGATCCATGAATGAACTCGAGAGGAGTAACACCAGGGGTCTGCAACCTGCGGCTCTGGAGCCACATGTGGCTCTTTCAAGCTTTGACCAAAACTAACATTAAACTGAATTTTATAGGATGTTGTACCCACAACAAAAAATGACTAGTTTTAGCTGTTTTTCTGTCATTTCCTTTGCAAATATGTGGACACTAGTAAGTAAGTAAGTAAGTAAGTAAGTAAGTAAGTAAAGTTTATTTATATAGCACTTTTCGCAGATAAAATCACAAAGTGCTGTACAACATATAAATAAAAGATTAAAATAAACAGAAGAATTACTGTAGTAACATCTGATTAATCAAAACAATAAGAACAGCTGATAAAAACAAGAACAATTGATAAAAACACTAAAATAAAAACATTTATCTAAAAGCTTGTCTGAATAAAAGTGTCTTAAGCTGTAGTACAAATGCACAGAGTAAATTATACTCCTTTAACTTTATGCTTTTTCTTCTTCTTTAAAGTAGGATACTCAATTTCTCCACAATTAAAAAAACAACACATAAGCCTGAACTGTTCATTGTTTGTTTTTATATTTTCGTTGTACAAGAATCCAGCCTTCTGTGACAGACTTGCAACCTGGATATGACATGTGTCGTTGTGTCCTTGGGCAAGACACTTAACCCTGAGTTGCTCCCGGTAGGACTGGAAAGCACCTTGCATGGTAGTCTGCCGCCACCGGTTTATGAATGTGTGTAGCATTCAATGTATGTGTAGCACTTTGAGATTTTCAGTAATGAAAAGTGCGTTATAAATTGAATTAATTATTATTATTATATGAGCACCAGTGATCCCCCACAACCCAGAAAGTAAAAAGCAAGTAAAGATAATGGATGGATGGAATCCAGTCTTTTCTTTTGTCTCAAAATGGAAAAATATCAATAAATGTTAACAATCATTAGATGTTTTTAGTTTTATAACTACCTACTGGCCAGAAAAGCTCCCTCTAACAAACTTAAAGTGGGCCCTGGGCCACCAGTTGATAATGACAACTGCAGTGAGTTTTGCAGCTCTGGACACATTTCATCTATTATATCTATCTACATTTTATCTATTATATCTATCTACATTTCATCTATTATATCTATCTACATTTAATCTATTATATCTATCTACATTTAATCTAGTGAACTAAGGTTTGATTTGATTTGATTTGATGTTTATTCATTCATTTTAAAAGAACAATACAAGTCAGTTTCATCAGATACAAGAATACAAGTAGGATAAAATGAAGGGAGCAGAAAGAAGATGAAATCTTATTATATCTGCCCCTTATTTCACAGTTTGTTCAACCAATGATAACCTTCAAACTACATCACAAAATGAATAATTCTACTTAATTTTACTAACTGTAATACACAAACTACATCACAAAATGAATAATTCTACTTAATTTTACTAACTGTAATACACAAACTACATCACAAAATGAATAATTCTACTTAATTTTACTAACTGTAATACACAAACTACATCACAAAATGAATAATTCTACTTAATTTTACTAACTGTAATACACAAACTACATCACAAAATGAATAATTCTACTTAATTTTACTAACTGTAATACACAAACTACATCACAAAATGAATAATTCTACTTAATTTTACTAACTGTAATACACAAACTACATCACAGAATGAATAATTCTACTTAATTTTACTAACTGTAATACACAAACTACATCACAAAATGAATAATTCTACTTAATTTTACTAACTGTAATACACAAACTACATCACAAAATGAATAATTCTACTTAATTTTACTAACTGTAATACACAAACTACATCACAAAATGAATAATTCTACTTAATTTTACTAACTGTAATACACAAACTACATCACAAAATGAATAATTCTACTTAATTTTACTAACTGTAATACACAAACTACATCACAAAATGAATAATTCTACTTAATTTTACTAACTGTAATACACAAACTACATCACAAAATGAATAATTCTACTTAATTTTACTAACTGTAATACACAAACTACATCACAAAATGAATAATTCTACTTAATTTTACTAACTGTAATACACAAACTACATCACAAAATGAATAATTCTACTTAATTTTACTAACTGTAATACACAAACTACATCACAAAATGAATAATTCTACTTAATTTTACTAACTGTAATACACAAACTACATCACAGAATGAATAATTCTACTTAATTTTACTAACTGTAATACACAAACTACATCACAAAATGAATAATTCTACTTAATTTTACTAACTGTAATACACAAACTACATCACAAAATGAATAATTCTACTTAATTTTACTAACTGTAATACACAAACTACATCACAAAATGAATAATTCTACTTAATTTTACTAACTGTAATACACAAACTACATCACAAAATGAATAATTCTACTTAATTTTACTAACTGTAATACACAAACTACATCACAAAATGAATAATTCTACTTAATTTTACTAACTGTAATACACAAACTACATCACAGAATGAATAATTCTACTTAATTTTACTAACTGTAATACACAAACTACATCACAAAATGAATAATTCTACTTAATTTTTCTAACTGTAATACACAAACTACATCACAAAATGAATAATTCTACTTAATTTTACTAACTGTAATACACAAACTACATCACAAAATGAATAATTCTACTTAATTTTACTAACTGTAATACACAAACTACATCACAAAATGAATAATTCTACTTAATTTTACTAACTGTAATACACAAACTACATCACAAAATGAATAATTCTACTTAATTTTACTAACTGTAATACACAAACTACATCACAAAATGAATAATTCTACTTAATTTTACTAACTGTAATACACAAACTACATCACAGAATGAATAATTCTACTTAATTTTACTAACTGTAATACACAAACTACATCACAAAATGAATAATTCTACTTAATTTTTCTAACTGTAATACACAAACTACATCACAAAATGAATAACTACTTAATTTTTCTAACTGTAATACACAAACTACATCACAAAATGAATAACTACTTAATTTTTCTAACTGTAATACACAAACTACATCACAAAATGAATAATTCTACTTAATTTTTCTAACTGTAATACACAAACTACATCACAAAATGAATAACTCTACTTAATTTTTCTAACTGTAATACACAAACTACATCACAAAATGAATAACTACTTAATTTTTCTAACTGTAATACACAAACTACATCACAAAATGAATAACTACTTAATTTTTCTAACTGTAATACACAAACTACATCACAAAATGAATAACTACTTAATTTTTCTAACTGTAATACACAAACTACATCACAAAATGAATAACTACTTAATTTTTCTAACTGTAATACACAAACACACTAAGTTACATCATATATAGTTTTTGAGCAAGTCCTTTTTGACCTTTTTCTAAAATGTATACATTGATTTTGCATTTTTAACATCACTCTCCAGAACATTCCACAATCCAACTCGGTCTTTTGCACGTGACGTCACGGCTCATATCTTTTTGCACTTACGGTCGCCATTTTCCGGGGATACCCGTTCATTTAAACAGAGGAAGTCTATGGAGACAGGACGATGACGAAATGGGCGTGGACAAATACAGAAGGGGCGTGAACAAATACAGATCTCGCGAGAGCAAATACATGCCTCGAGGGAGCAAATTACTCTCGTGCGAGCGCAAATCAGCCCTGCGCGCGCAATGGGGATGAGCGCGAGCGTAGAAAAGAGATCCAAGCGCGCGCACGTGCGCTCGGAGGACAACTACATGCTCTCGCGTGCAAAATGTATCTACTGACAGACTCTCCCTCTCGCTCACGGTTCAGACTTTTGGCAGCCAGTGGGAGGATCCAGACCACGACACATGATTGGCTGCAGTCTTCCTGTCCTCTGTGATTGGGTGTAACACTTCCTGAACCTGAAAATGTAAAATACTGTAAATAGATACCTCTGGACTATTGAGAATGAACTTTCTTGTTAAATAAATAGATTTATCTAAATGTACTTCAAGTACATTGTTATAAAATATATTTCAAATATACCAAATATATTTCTAAAAGGAATCTTCATATAAACTTTTTAACTGCACGTTTCATTCAACCTTTATTTATGCATCTCATTGAGCCTCGAGGACTCATTTACAAGAGAGACCTGGCTACAAACAAAGAATGATGACAACAGTGACAACAATAGACAGTTATGAAAGAGGCATACAGATTTTTTTTAACAAATTAAAATAAGATGGCAAAAACAGCTAGATTATAAGGTGAATGTGGAAAAGTAAAAACAGGAACTTTAGAACAATGTGTGTGATCACTGGTCAGTGGAAGTTCTGCTGGACTTCTCATTTGGTTCTGGGCGATGAAAACAAATGGTTGGAACCTCCTTCAGTCTCACACGGCCTGACTGTGTCTTTGTGAAGTGCCCTCTCACAAAATGTGCCTGTAGAGTGATACTAGTTTATTTCCTTGCACATTTCTTTCACAGATAAACATTTTGAGCCCTGATTAAAAATGTTTGTGCAGATTAAAGGTGGTGTGACATGATTTTGTAACTATGCATAAAATTGCCCAACATAAATATCTTTTATCATTCAACTATGTTCGTTTTTGCAAACAAACTTATAAATATATTTAATTTTGATTTAAGATTGATTTTAAACTTTGCACCGTGTTTATTCATGGGAAATCCGATTACACACGAATGCACCATCTGTGACGTAGTGTGAGGCAGAGGGCTCAGGTCTCTTTAATAGCGGACAATTTAAAACCTGACATATTTATCAATCTATGTGAAGATTTGAGTTATTTGTCTTCAGTTGTGGGAAGCAGAAAATTGTTTGGGTGATGGAACAAGAAACAGCAGGATCTAATTTAGGACTGATGCTGTATGAGACTTACCATTCAGCCTGAACTTCAGGTGGAGGGAGGCGGGGGTCCAAGGGTGCAGCTTTGTTGCATCCTTCACAAAGTATTTCATCTTTTGGGTCAAATCAATTTTAAATCAAAATTATATATATATATATATATATATATATATATATATATATATATATATATATATATATATATATATATATATAGGTTTGTTTGCAAAAACAAACATAGTTGAACACAAGATACTGTATTTATGTTGAGCCATTTTATGAAAAGTTAAAAAATCATGTACGTAACAAATCTGTCATTAAATAATACAAATACATGTGTGTTGTTATACTGTACAGTATAACATACACTGTGTGTATGTTATACTGTACAGTATATACATGATACACACACACATTGTATTAATATACCGGTACATAATATTTGAACACTGCAACATTGTCAGATTAGAACTATCAGTTTGTTTTGATTTTAGGTCCCCTGTTACTCTCATGTGAATAAAGCAGTGGGATAATGTCTGTACAGAAAATATTCTATAACACAAGTTCATCTTTTGGGTATTACTACTGTTCTGGAAGTTGGAAATGTCTTAATAATTTAGTTTGAAAATGAAGAAAAAAGAAAACTTCCACAGTTTTGATCTATCTGTATTTTATTTTGAAGGAGAATTTTGAGTTGGCAGTGCATTGTGGGGTAGCAGCAGTTATAGTTATATATTATATATACTGTACTGTAGTTATATATTGAAGCTCTTGGCCCTGACCTCTCTGGATGGTTTTCAGAATCTGTTGGAATCCTGGCAAAACCAATGCAGATATGTTCCTGTCTTTGATATTTTTTTGTACATCTACCTTGTAATGTTTTTGCAACTTTTTCTTTCCTTTTGTTTATTGTAATATATTTGTATCATTGATGTTCATCATTCTTTAGTTTGTAGCAGGTCGCTTTCGTAAATGAGCCCTCGAAGCTCAATAAGATTTACCTGACTAAATAAAGGTTGAATGAATGAATAGTTAGGAAAACGTTTTTGCAGAGAAAGCCTGTCTGTTAATGTATAAATTTCACCTCTTGAGTCTTTTCTTTCACCTCCAAAAGCAATGGCTGTAAGTTCGCCATCTTATTTTAATTTGTTAAAAAAAAATCTGTATGCCTCTTTTAACTGTCTATTGTTGTCACTGTTGTCATCATTCTTTGTTTGTAGCCAGGTCTCTCTTGTAAATGAGTCCTCGAGGCTCAATGAGATGCATAAATAAAGGTTGAATGAAACGTGCAGTTAAAAATTTTACATGAAGATTCCTTTTAGAAATATATTTGATTGAAATGTATTTTATATTTAGCAAAAAATAGTACTTCATAAAGTGCAACAAAATATATTTTATAACAATGTACTTGAAGTACATTTAGATAAATCTATTTATTTAACAAGAAAGTTCATTCTCAATAGTCCAGAGGTATCTATTTACAGTATTTTACATTTTCAGGTTCAGGAAGTGTTACACCCAATCACAGAGGACAGGAAGACTGCAGCCAATCATGTGTCGTGGTCTGGATCCTCCCACCGGCTGCCAAAAGTCTGAACCGTGAGCGAGAGGGAGAGTCTGTCAGTAGATACATTTTGCACGCGAGAGCATGTAGTTGTCCTCCGAGCGCACGTGCGCGCGCTTGGATCTCTTTTCTACGCTCGCGCTCATCCCCATTGCGCGCGCAGGGCTGATTTGCGCTCGCACGAGAGTAATTTGCTCCCTCGAGGCATGTATTTGCTCTCGCGAGATCTGTATTTGTTCACGCCCCTTCTGTATTTGTCCACGCCCATTTCGTCATCGTCCTGTCTCCATAGAAGTCCATGTTAAACACAGTGCGATACAGAACAATAACATCAGCAAAATGCAAACTAAATATAAAAATGAGCAGAAGCCTTATAGAGAGAAACTCAACCTTGAAGCCAGAGAACGTTACATGGTGAAGTTAGCTTCAATTAACAACATTGATCCTTACGAGGTAGCAGCTAAGGCATGAACTTCCTCTGTTTAAAGGGGACCACATGTAAGTATTTAAAAATTTTATGTTATGTCTGTGTGCTATCTTGACAATATTAATTCATTTTAATACACAAAATAATTCTTAGATAATTAATTATACCCTTTTTAATTCTGCCAGTTTTAACTTTCGTTTTGAACGACCGGTTTCTGATAGAAGTTCTGAAGTCCACGCCCTTCAACGATCTGTTTACGCCCTCTGCACAGCCAGTATCTGTAATGTGTTGTTGTTTTAAAATTAGCTCGTTTTTTATTACTCATTTGACTTACTGTTAGTGTTAGCTTAAGATAACTTACCGAAACCCGTCTGAGCGCGCCGCAATTAGCTGCTCCTTTTAGCATGAGACCACCCGAATCCGAAGCTAATGTTAGCTTGTTCCTCTTCCGGTTTTCGCCAGCTCCGCTCGTTGCACGCGGAGACTTTGAGAGTTATCGCTGTTCCAGTCAAGACACACAAAGTTCACCAAGTGTCTCCCGTAAATTAATCGGTAAAGAGAAGGTCCTCGCTGTTGCGAGGCTTCTGCCAGGCTGCTGCGAGGCTGCACAGTTGAAGCTCCGCTCCATCGCGCCAGAAGAGGGGCTCGTTGACGCCGGTCCCTACGTCGGGGGTCTGCTCGTTTAATTTTTG
>JBBPBX010092525.1:0-13720 GCA_038048925.1 Garcialebias charrua
AAACTCGCCTTAAGCGCAGGGGTGACAGGGCGTTCTCTGTAGCAGGCCCAAGACTCTGGAACGAGTTACCGCTGCTCATCAAACAGGCCCCCTCCCTCTCGGTTTTCAAATCCCGGTTAAAAACTCACTACTACTCCATTGCTTTCAATGCCAGCTGATTTGTATTGGATCGTTTGATTTATGATCTGCAATGTTTTTATGTTTTTCGTGTTGTACTTCATTGTCTGTGTTACCTGTTGCGTGTTTGTTTGTCCAGCAATTTGGTGTGGACTTGTTCCTGTTTAAAGTGCTTTATAAATAAAATGGTATGGTATGGTAATAGACAATGATTATTAGTGTGTCACACTCAGTTTAAAACATTCATGCCCTGCAACATTTGGGCTGATTTTTTTTCCCCATTCATTCAACCTTTATTTAGTCAGGTAAATCTTATTGAGCCTCGTGGGCTCATTTACAAAAGTGACCTGCTAAAACTAAAGAATGATGAACAGCAATGGTAGAAACAATTAAACAATAAACAAACAATAAAGAATAAACAATGAAAAATGCCATCACGTTGTAGCGCATTTGGGTGTTCTAATATCAGCAGTGAACAAGTGAGCCTTCACAAATTCCCAAAAGATGAGAAACTTTGCCTAGAATGGAAGTACAGAGAACTTGTGACCGATGGGTTCCTACTGAGAGTCCTATGTCTGCAGCGACCATCTTACTGCCTATCAGGTACGAGCTGTTGTTTGTTTTTATTTGGGGAGAGTCTATTAATGAGAGTTTTGGATGATTTACTGTTTAAAAAAGATATATGTCAGACGTGAGGTCTATCTGCCGACATCTGCTTGCTAACAGACATTAGCATAGTCCCGAGTCAACACGGAGTGCTATTTAGGTATTTTTAAATTATGTCGGCGCAATCATGTACGATCTGTTGTTTGTTTTTATTTGGGGAGAGTCTATTAATGAGAGTTTTGGATGATTTACTGTTTAAAAAAGATATATGTCAGACGTGAGGTCTATCTGCCGACATCTGCTTGCTAACAGACATTAGCATAGATCCGAGTCAACACGGAGTGCTATTTAGGTATTTTTAAATTATGTCGGCGCAATCAGGTACGATCTGTTGTTTGTTTTTATTTGGGGAGAGTCTATTAATGAGAGTTTTGGATGATTTACTGTTTAAAAAAGATATATGTCAGACGTGAGGTCTATCTGCCGACATCTGCTTGCTAACAGACATTAGCATAGATCCGAGTCAACACGGAGTGCTATTTAGGTATTTTTAAATTATGTCGGCGCAATCAGGTACGATCTGTTGTTTGTTTTTATTTGGGGAGAGTCTATTAATGAGAGTTTTGGATGATTTACTGTTTAAAAAAGATATATGTCAGACGTGAGGTCTATCTGCCGACATCTGCTTGCTAACAGACATTAGCATAGATCCGAGTCAACACGGAGTGCTATTTAGGTATTTTTAAATTATGTCGGCGCAATCAGGTACGATCTGTTGTTTGTTTTTATTTGGGGAGAGTCTATTAATGAGAGTTTTGGATGATTTACTGTCTTAAAATGATAGATCTCAAACGCAATCGGACATGCTCAAAGCCACGAAGCTCCCTGCACGTTTTTTTAAAGCTGAATCGTAAAAGTTAATAAGTTTTCCATTAATAGAGTATACAATAAAATGATTTGAGCAAGATTAAAACTTCTACTGCTTATATTGACCTTCCAAAACTGAAGACAAATCGCTTAGATCAACACTAGAAATGCTGCACTCGTCTGAGTCGACATGCTCCGCCATTATTATTTACATGCGCGTTGAGCAGCGGCTCCCCACGTGTACGTCAAATGACGGTTTTGCGGAATGCACGGAATTTTAGGGGCGTGTCCCAGAGAAATGACTACCATAACTTGGAATAAAAATTTAATATATTTATAATTTATTATGCAAAAACGACCAGAGCTCAATGATATAAGATATATATGTTCTGACAAATATTCAAATTTACAAAATCATGTCACAATCCCTTTAAAGCTAGGGTATGTAGTTTATTTTTTAAACATATTTCTTCACTCTGCCCTTATCTCCTGATACATTGATCTTTGACATGCAATCTCTCAAAAAAACTATAGTCCTCTGGCGTCTCCCGGTGGTAATAAAAGCATTTATAAAAAGCCAGAGCGCCCCGCGGTTAACCAGCCAATAAAAACAGAGCTTCTTACTTTTCACCCCCTAACCCACGCCCCCGCCTGTCAGCCTGCAGCGAGCCCCGCAGCGAGCCCCGCAGCGAGCCCCGCAGCGAGCCCCGCAGCGGCCGCGCAGGTTCTTGTTGAAATAATTTCAAAGCGATGCAAAACTGTTTTGTATGTGACACAAATGTATTAAATATCCCTTCTTCATCCCTGCTCTGAACTTTTATTTTGGTTTTTTTGCCAAAAGTCAAGTGATCGCTTCCTCCCCTCCAGACCTGCACTGACAGATATGAGGAAGTGGATCAATTTGTCACGAGCGAATTAAATCATGTCCAACGTGGCTGTGTGAAGCTCTGCAGGTTTCAGGGTGTTTTTGTTTTGCTGGACCAGTGGTCCATGTTTTTATTTTATTTTTAGAAGGTTTTTGTAGCTGCCATCAAGGGCAGATCTCATTTTATGCATTATTCAATATTCAGTTAAAGAGAGCAATACATATTAGTGTTTAATATAAAACATTCAATAATCGATAAGTAACAACTTTCAGTAATTTATGTTGTTAAGGTTAATTTTTTGGGTTAAAATGCATTGAAATGTATGGGGGAACGTATCTTTTGTTCCGCATGCCACGTTGTTTCCCTTGGAGTAAGATTGATTGACACAGTTGCCATGGAAACCATTAGAGAACCGTTACTGCAGAAGACAAGACTACAAGAAGTTTCCCCCTAAAGACAAAGGGGTGTTTTACGTTTCTTTTTGTAAGAAGAAGCTGTAGAAAATCGTCTTTATTCCTCTGGAGTTAATGTGGCCAATGAGTTCTGACGGCATTTTTGGGGCATCTAAGTCACGTTGTCTACAATAAATGTCTGTTAAAACCCAAGAACGACATTGATCCATAACTGAACTCGAGAGGAGTAACAGTCAGAACTCATCCGTTCCTGCCGCTCCGTGCTACAGTCAGAACTCACGCCTGGTCGTGTCGCAGTCAAAGTCAAGCCTGCGCGTCCACAGTGAAGTCAACGGTTGAGAAGTCAACGGCTGAGTACGTGCGTCATAGAACTCAACCTGCTGCTGGAATCAGAGAACGCCTGCGTGCTGGAGTCCAGGAGCAGAGAGGAGCAGAGAAGAGCAGAGAGGAGGAGGGAAGCCCCCGCTGCAGCTGGAGCCGAAAAGGAGCACTCGCTGAACGGTGACGTCACTCTCTGTGATCAAAGGAAAACGCTGCACGGATCACCCGGAGGAGGCAGCCAGTGTCCAGGAGTTCAGCGTGGTTAATCTACTCAAGTAACACCTTTAAAATAAGTTAATGGTGAACAGTTGAACTAACCTAGCTAACTTTGAAGGGACTCTGTTAAGTGCTTAAATGGGTAATGTGCTGTGGTAAAAAACACAAGTTTAAAGGTTAAGAAATGTTTGTTTAATACAAAGGTGATTGTTACCAAGCTAATTTTAAGTGAATTACAGTCCAAGTTTTTGACAAATTAAGTGTGAACAAAAGAAGGAAAAGTGTGCATTAAGTTGTATAATTTTGTTAGACATTGAAATACTGTATATTCAAAGGGTGGTATTTAAAAAGGAAATTAAACTTACACAACATTTAGGTTCATTTTGAAAAGAAAGGAAGAACAGAGGATTATTCTAGTTTATAAACACATTAAGGGTAGTATTTAAGCTAAATTAAAACTACAGACTTTAATACAAGGACACCAACATTAAACTAAATTAATAAGGCCCAAAGTAAACAATGAGCAGTGAGAAGGCTAAAGAAAGATTAAACAAGCTTCAAACTTGTTTCAAGTTCAGTTACGACAAATGGAAAACTGTTGCCAAACAGGCTAAAAGAGCTCTTGATGCACCTGTTAAAACAAATTTGCATAATCACATTGTTCAAATCCAACATGCTTCAGGAGAAATGAAGCAAGTTTATGAAGAGCTGCGCAATTATGAAACACCTGATGGAGACACTCGTCGCAGAGTGGACACGTGTGATGAAGTTTCCCAAAAGATTATAAAACAAGCCCAAGAAAGCGCAGCTCCAAAAGAAGATAACGATATAGAAAGGAGATCGGTGAGTTGGAGCGAAGCTGGCTCCGTGTTCACTTCAGCAGCCTCCCAAGATGAGAAAGATATAGAAAAAAGATCGGTGAGATGGAGCGAAGTTAGCTCCGTGTTCACCTCAACAGCCTCCCAAAGTTCTAAACAACCAAGTAGTGCACGTTCAAGCTACTCAAGCAAGCTGTCTGTCAAAAGACAAGAAGCAGCAGCAGAACTGGCTGCAATGGAAGCTACTCTAAAGATGATGGAAGAAATGGAGTCTGAAAGAAAGAAACTCGAAGAGCTTGAATTAAAAAACAAGGAAAGGCTTGCAAAACAAGAAGCAGAGAACGCCGAAACTCAAAGAGCATTAGAGCAAAGGAGAAGAGAGCTTGAACGTTTAGAAACTGTAAAGCAAATGAACGCTGCCAAAGCACGGCTAAAAGTGTATGAGCAAGAATGCAACTCAGATGACGAAATATCAGGGCTTCTGCATGGTACGAGCAAACCAAGAAGGACCATACCTGTCAAGTTTTGGATTTAAAAATAAGGGAAATTTTCTGCCGGGTACGCCGAGCCACCCCACTAGGCCAGGGATCTACAACCTTTATGATCAAAAGAGCCATTTCTGCCCCTTTGTTCACTAAATTAAATGTTTCCGGAGCCAACTGGGATTCTCAACTGGTGGCCCACAGACCACTTTAAGTTTGTTAAAGGACAATTTTCTGACCGGTAGTTTTCTGGCCATTGTAAAGCTGAAAATATCTAATGATTTGTTGATATTTTTACATTTTAAGACTAAAAAAGACCAGATTATCATAAAGAAGGAAAAAATAATGTGATCTTTCCCAATTAAAAAATAAAATAATGAACTATGCAGGTCTAGGTAAATTATTTTAATTGTGGAAAAATTAAATATCCTACTTCAAATAAATAAAGTTAACTTATGTTTTACTCCTTCTATTAGTTCTAGTATTCACACATTTGCAAAGGAAATGACAGGAAAAACTGCTAAAACTAGCCCTTTTTGTTGTTATAAGAACAAATAAAATTCAGTTTAAAGTTAGTTTTGATCAAAGCTTGGAAGAGCCACTGCTGAGGGACCAAAGAGCCGCATGTGGCTCCAGAGCCGCAGGTTGCAGCCCCCTGCACTAGCCAACCAAAGTCCAGAACCCCTCACATTTTAAGACAGGTTTACAAGAAATCTAAAATAACTACCTATCAGCCTCTTTCAAACCAGTTATGTGGTCACAATCTGATAAGCCTACCTTTGTGCTTGACGGATTTTTCATGCTGACGGACATCGTTCCTTCCCCCATGAGACTAAAGTCGCAGTTACAAATCTTAAAAAACGCATAAACTTTAGGAAAATAAATTCGCTGTCCCATTTTTCAACATATTTACACGAAATCTTAACTTTTTTGGCAGGTACGCGTCCTCTCTCGTTACTTCTCGTTACATCCATCTCTGTGTTTTTCCGGGTTTGTTCTCCACCGCGCCAGCAGTAACATCGCGAGAACTGCCACCGAGGCGACTGCAGGTGGCAGTTCTCGCGAGGCTAGTGACAGAGGCACCGGAATGTTTTTTTTTTTTTTAAATAATATTATAATACGGGAGATTTCCGGGAAAATAATAATTCGGGATCACGACGGGAAAGAGGGGTAAAATACGGTAGTTTCCCGGCCAAAACGGGAGACTTGACAGATATGAGAAGGACCACATCAAATCCAATAAGCCAACCTGAACCAAAGCTTGCATCTTCAAACCTCAATCCAAATGCACAGCCGTTTATTAGGTCACAAGTCACCTCAAGTCAGCAACCTAGTTATGCCACACAAGAAGATGGAATAATGGTACTAGCTAAGGTTTTAGCAGAGTCCATTAACGTTAGCCGTCTACCAGTTCCAGAACCCGCTGTTTTCAGTGGTGATCCTATCAAGTACAAGGACTGGAAAATTTCTTTTCAAATGCTTATTGAAAGAAAGAACATCCCAGTAAGTGAAAAGATTTACTATCTTCGAAAGTATGTTGGTGGTCCCGCAAGAAAGGCTATCGAAGGTTACTTCCTGCTGGAAACAGATTTGGCATACCACACAGCTTGGAACACTCTGGAGGAAAGATATGGAAGTTCATTTATGATCGCCAAAGCCTTCAGAGATAAGCTTTCATCATGGCCGAAAATTGGACCAAGGGACAGTACTGAACTAAGAGAGTTCTCAGACTTTCTCAGGAGCTGTGAAGCAGCAATGTCTCAGATAACAAGTCTTGAAGTTCTAAATGACTGTAGTGAGAACCAGAGAATGCTCAGCAAGCTTCCTGATTGGCTTACAGCAAGATGGAATAGAAAAGTCATTCAGATTGAAGAGGAGTATGGTTCATTTCCAACATTTAGCAACTTTGTTGACTTTATCACAAGAGAGGCCAAGATAGCGTGCAACCCAGTGACATCACTACATGCACTTAAAGCAAATGACTCAGAGAAGCTGAAACCCTTAAAGGCTCAAAGTGTTGGAGCAAAGGTGTTTGCAAGCAGCTCAGAAGAGAAAACAGAAACAAACAAATGTGTATTCTGTGAAAAATTAAATCACAACATTCACACATGTCGAAAGTTTATGGAAAATACGCTAGTTGAAAGAGTGGAGTTTGTGAAGCTAAAAGGACTGTGTTTTGGATGTCTCAGCTTTGGACACCTGTCCAAGAAATGTGAAAGAAGGAATATCTGTAACACCTGCAAGGGAAAACACCCAACGTGCCTACATGAAGAACGAGACAAAGAATTCAAAAGAAATAAGGACAGAGATAAAGAACAAAGAGAAATTAAAGGGATGAAAGAAGCCAGGGAAACCAAACAAACCAAAGAACAAAGTAAAGAAACTTTAAGTGAGGCAATCTCAAACCGTGTGATCCAAGGTGACAAGAGTGATCTCACATCTACAGTGATTCCAGTTTGGTTATCCACAGTAAGCAACCCAGAACAAGAAATGCTAGTATACGCCCTTCTGGACACTCAGAGCGACACTACATTTGTTTTGCAAGAAAAGGCAGACGTTCTGGATACAGAAAAGAGAGATGTAAAGTTAAAGCTCTCTACATTGTCATACAAAGAGGAAGTTGTTCCAAGTCAAAGGATCTCAGGGCTACAAATCAGAGGTTTCTACTCATCAAAGAAAATCTCCCTTCCTACTACATACACAAGAGAGTTCATCCCTGCCAATTTAAACCATATTCCCACACCCAAGACGGCGAGAGCATGGCCACATTTGGAGCACCTCGCTGATGAAATAGCACCTCTAATTGAATGCGATGTTGGTCTGCTGATAGGTTATAACTGTTCACAAGCACTGGTACCTAGAGCAGTTGTGTCAGGAAAAGACAATGAGCCTTTTGGCCAAAAGACAGATCTCGGCTGGACAATAGTTGGAGGTGTTGATCCTTGTGTGAACTATGGAGACATTATTGGATGCAGTCACAGGAGTATTGTCAAAGAAGTGCACTACGTTTGTCGCACCCAAGTCAAAGAAGTTGTCACACCATCAGATGTGATCAAAGTGCTTGAGGCTGATTTCACTGAAAAGAAAGTAGAAGATTCTCACCTCTCTCAAGAGGATTTACGCTTCACTTCAACAAGTTTTCTCTGGCAAGAAGAGCTTCCCAATAAAGAGGCTAAGGTGGGAGAACTTCAATCAGAGGACCCCGAAGTACGCAAAGTAGTTGTACACCACACGTCGTCAAGGGTGGATTCTCTGGCAGAACGTTTTGTGAAATTCTCCAGCTGGTCAAAACTAGTCAAGGCTATTGCAAGACTTATCAGATTTGGAAGAGAGTTTAAGCAGAAGCAAAGAAAAACCCATGAAGCCACAAGTCTTGAAGAAAGACAAGAAGCTGAACTTAGAATCATAACCATGGTACAAGGGTCAGTCTTCTCCAAAGAAATCAAGGAACTTCAGTCCCGAAAAGAGTTAACTGAAGACAAGACAAACAGACTCTATCGACTCAATCCCTTCCTGGACCACAAAGGCGTCCTCCGAGTGAGAGGTAGATTAGAGCAAGCTACGTTACATCCACACGTCAAGTATCCAGCTATTTTACCAAAGACCAGCCACGTCACAAGGTTGCTGATCGATCACTATCATCAGCGAGTGAAACATCAAGGTCGAGGCATGACAATAAATGAGCTAAGAGCAAACGGCATTTGGATAGTTGGATGTAGTCGAGCAGTAGGCTCCTATATCTACAGCTGTATGAAATGCAGGAAATTCAGACGTGAGACTACAGCAAAGACTAAATGGCAAAGAACAAGGAGAAATGCTAAAGTCAACGACACAGTGATCGTGCAAGATGAAACAGCGCCTAGAAACAAGTGGAAACTCGCTAAGGTCACAGCGGTGTATCCAAGTGAAGATGGATGTGTTCGCAAGGTGCAGCAGTTGATCAGTGACTCTGTATTAGATTGTCATGGAAAGAGACTCACTAAACAAGTACATTTGGACAGGCCTATTCATAAGACAGTTACACTGCTAGAGGCAGAATAGACCCACTCACAAGTTCATAATAGAGTTATAATAGAAATCACAAGTGATTTGGTGGGAGTGTAGCTGCCATCAAGGGCAGATCTCATTTTATGCATTATTCAATATTCAGTTAAAGAGAGCAATAAATATTAGTGTTTAATATAAAACATTCAATAATCGATAAGTAACAACTTTCAGTAATTTATGTTGTTAAGGTTAATTTTTTGGGTTAAAATGCATTGAAATGTATGGGGGAACGTATCTTTTGTTCCGCATGCCACGTTGTTTCCCTTGGAGTAAGATTGATTGACACAGTTGCCATGGAAACCATTAGAGAACCGTTACTGCAGAAGACAAACTACAAGAAGTTTCCCCCTAAAGACAAAGGGGTGTTTTACGTTTCTTTTTGTAAGAAGAAGCTGTAGAAAATCGTCTTTATTCCTCTGGAGTTAATGTGGCCAATGAGTTCTGACGGCATTTTTGGGGCATCTAAGTCACGTTGTCTACAATAAATGTCTGTTAAAACCCAAGAACGACGTTGATCCATAACTGAACTCGAGAGGAGTAACAGTTTTATTAACACATAATCACAGAACTTTGAAGCGCAGAAACGGGACATGTAGAGGAGGCGGAGCATTCCAGGCTACAGCGCGAGTGAGGTGGAGCTGAGTCATATATGGCTCTGAGTGAGGAGGGACCAGAAACGTGTCTCTGTTCAAAATGTTTCTAAGTGCCAGCGTGTTAAAAAGCTGCATACTGAGCCTTTAAGGCCACGCAGGTTCGCTTTGCACACTTTGAAGCATCCGGGACAATGGTTCAATATGACATAATTTATTTACAGTTAGCTTAAAACATCTTAAAACATTTAAAAAAGCTAAGTCTCGTCCTCTGGACATTCAAAAAATAAAACAAAACAAAGCAAAAAAAATGTAGAAACGTTTCGTCTTTCGTCCGAAAGACTTCTTTCGTCGACGTCTTTCGGACGAAAGACGAAACGTTTCTACATTTTTTTTTGCTTTGTTTTGTTTTATTTTTTGAATGTCCAGAGGACCAGACTTAGCTTTTTTAGATTTTTCTACCTGGATTATTGAGCATGCATCAGAGTATCTTAAAACATTCTTTATTTATGTACATCATGTTCATCATTCTTTATGTAATTATTTCATTTCATAAATTGGTCATTTTTTTGGGTCATAAATAGACCCAAAAACCCTTTAAACCCCAAAACACTAAATTACTTCAATAAATACAATAAATCAATTACTTCAATAAATACAGGTTTACAACAAATATACTGTAATTATTTCATTTCATAAATGGGTCATTTTTTTGGGTCATAAATAGACCCAAAAACCCTTTAAACCCCAAAACACTAAATTACTTCAATAAATACAATAAATCAATTACTTCAATAAATACAGGTTTACAACAAATATACTGTACAGTATGCAGTTCACCATTCCACCGGTGTGGCACTCGCGTCACACCGCAGCGACAAGCAGCTGGCAGTCCTGACGTCACGCCCTGCGCGCCACTGAAAGGGGGACACCACAGTCCGCATTTCAACCACTTGCGCACAACTTCCTCAAATGGAGTCGTCGAGGAACCAGAGTGGACGCCGGAAGGAAAAAGAGCAGTCTCCGGAAACAGAGCAGCAGTGGTCCCGGTGTGGGGGAGACCGGCTGGTCCTCACAACCATATACACACATGCACACACACACATCCTCGCAGCCTGAGGGAGCGAAGAAGTGCAGCACCGCAGCGCTCTACCGACCAGCAGTCAAACAGCCCGTACCACACTCAGTGACTGGTTGCCTTTACGGCCAAAACCCGTGGGACACCATGACGGTCAGAACCCACGGGCTACGGCACACCAGCCACACGGCGACATGTGAAGACGACCTGTCTGCTTGCACGCAGAGCAGCTGCTTTTATACCACGCCCACTCTAACAACTAGACGTTTGCACCTGGAACCTATCAGCCTAATCAGGCTTCTCTACTGCTACATTCTACCCCCACCTTTTGTATCGGCGACCCGACGATAATCTAATAAAACTGATCCCATCAGCTCCTAAGATCAGAGCTAAAATAAATAAATAAAAACCAGAAGGGAAACCAACACGTGGCAGCCACCATTTCATGACTCCACAAACCTCAATTATTACCAGGACGAAGCATCCACAGGTCCAACCAAAGCAGTAGCACCTCAGTGCCCCTCAGAACACGTGGCAACCATCATTTCATGACTCTACAAACCTCAATATTACCAGGACCCAGCATCCAATGGTGCAACCAAAGCGGTAGCACCTCAGTGCTCCTCAAAACACGTGGCAGCCATCATGTCATGACTCCACAGAATTAAGTTATTACCGGAAGCTATCCAACACTTCCACAAACTGGTCTTTAACAGTCCCAGTCGAACACGTGACAGTCATCATGTCATGACTCCACACATTTAAGAAGCTATCCAACACTTCCACCAACTGGTCTTTAACAGTCCCAGTCCCAGCATTGAACATCACAGCAGATGCATGCTGCTTCATTCCTACCCTAAAATCCTGACAATATAAGCGGGAGCTCCTGAAGACTCTCCCTCCAAGTGACCAATCCAAAGAAATGCTTGGGCTACCACCTCTCAGGCTCTCATCCACCACTTCATTCAACCTTATACCCATCCTACCCCTAAAGATGGACACTTCCTATCTCTAGGCACAAAATCAATCTCGCTGCTACAGGGAGACTGGACATAGGAGGGCATAAGGTAATACTGAAGTAGACAGTTGCATTTAAGCTGGCTTGCCTTTGTCATAACTGCTCATGGTCAACTCTTTAAGTTCCTAAATTTCTGCCATAACTACAAGTTTCATCCACCCACCACTTTAAAGATGTATTGGAACCACCACTTTAAAGATTTGCTGGAACCACCACTGCTCTGCTTCCGGGTTGGCCAATCTGCACACAAAACACAAAATATGCTGGTGAAGATTCTCAGTCGTCCAGGACATGATAAATCAAAAAAGGCGTTCAATACAGAAACAACTGGACTTTATTTGTAACAGAAGACGTTTCGCTCATCATCCGATGAGCTTTCTCAATTCAATGAGGAGACTGTGAGAGGGAGAGAGAGGTTATAAGCAAGCTGGGCCACTGGTACACACCAAACTAGGTAAATTGGAAGCTAACACACATACGTGGGATAACACCTGCCTGTGACCCATTCAAAGTTCAGTGTGTGAAAGCAGAGCTTACAGAAAACACACACACATCCTACTGTATGTAAATTGACAAAAACCACACTTCACACATTGATAACAGGGACCTGTCAAAGTCTTTGTTAGTCTAATTCACAAGTGAGGCTCCTCTGTTCTCATCAGGTGGGAAGCGTCTGGGAACCAGCTGCAGGGCCGCACCATAAGTTTTAGAAAGTTGAAATCTGAGACCTCCTCCTCTGTTTAACGATGGTTTCTCTCGTTTTACATAAACAGCTTCCTTCACACCCCTCTCAAACCACCTGTGCTCTCTGTCTAAAATGTGCACATTCTGGTCCTCAAATGAGTGACCCTTGTCCGTGAGGTGGAGGTGAACAGCTGAGTTTTGTCCAGAGGAGGAGGCTCTCCTGTGTTGGGACATTCTTCTGTGGATGGGCTGTTTAGTTTTTCCAATGTAGAGGTCTGGACAGTCCTCGCTGCACTGGACAGCGTACACTACATCACTCTGTTTGTGTATGGGGGTTTTGTCCTTAGGATGGACCAGTCTCTGTCTGAGAGTCCTACTGGGTTTGAAATGTACTGGGATGTTGTGTTTGTTGAAAATCCTTCTGAAATTCTCTGATAGTCCAGCCACATAAGGGATGACAATGTTTTTTCGTCTGTTCTCCTTTTTCTGTTTATTAGTGTGTTTTGTAGATTTCCTTGCTGACTTGACAAAAGCCCAGTTAGGGTATCCACATGTTTGGAGAGATTTTTCTATGTGTTTCTGTTCCTTTTTCTTCCCTTCTGTCTTTGTGGGGATGTGTTCGGCTCGATGCTGTAAAGTTCTGATGACAGAAAGTTTGTGTTCCAGTGGATGGTGAGAGTCAAACAGGAGATACTGGTCTGTGTGGGTTGGTTTTCTGTAAACTTCAATGTTGAGACTGTCCTCTTCCTCCATGTGAACCAAACAGTCCAAAAAAGGCAGCTTGTTGTCGTTAGCATCCTCTCTGGTGAACTTGATGTTGTTATCAACCGAGTTAATGTGTCTGGTGAATGCTTCCACCTCACTGGCTTGGATTTTGACCCAGGTATCATCCACATATCGAAACCAATGGCTCGGCGCTGTTCCCTCATAGGAGTTTAGAGCTCTCTGTTCCACTTCCTCCATGTAGAGGTTTGCAACAATGGGTGACACTGGGGATCCCATGGCACAGCCGTGCTTCTGCCTGTAAAAACTGTCATTGAACTTGAAATAGGTGGTGGAGAGGCAGAGATCCAGCAGAGTACAGATCTGGTCTGGGGTGAAGTTGGTCCTTTTGTCCAAATCCTTGTCCTGTAGAAGTCGTTTTTTGACGGTTTCTACTGCTTCAGGAATGGGTATGCACGTGAAAAGAGAAGTTACATCATACGAAACAAGAGTTTCTCCCGGGGTCAGCTTCAAATGTTGAACTTTGTTGGCAAAATCAATGGAGTTCTTTATGTGATGAGGTGTGTTTCCAACAAGAGGAGCTAAAATACCAGCCAGATGTTTAGCAACATTGTACAGTATGTCACTGAGTTTATGCTGCTCATGATAGGTCTGAGAGGTGTATCTTCTTTGTGTATTTTTGGAAGTCCATAAAGACAGGGAGTGGCCTCCCCCGGGTACAATCTATAATACAAAGATCGATTGATTGTTTTCTCCTTTTCGAGTTTTTGCAGATAATCTGTGACTTTCTTTTTAAAGGTGTTAGTTGGGTCCCTCTTCAGGGGCTCATAGGTGTTCCTGTTGCTCAGTAGTGTGGTTATTTTTTCCTGGTAAT
>JBBPBX010092527.1:0-13720 GCA_038048925.1 Garcialebias charrua
CCCATCTGTCTGGTATACCTTTGATCATCTTCACTCCTCTTTTTGTTCTTTACTTAAAAAACATCCTGATAAGAAAAAAGGAAAACTAAAGTTAGAATACAAGAAGATTTGTACTTTTACCTTTTATAGAGAATTAATTGGATGAATGGTCTAAATAGTATTGATACAATACATAGATGTCACTCAAATGTGTTCATTTTGGTTATACATATACTGTGTGTATGTGTACATTTATGGGGAGTGGTGGTGCAGAAGTTAAGAGAAGGTGGGCCTGTGATCGGAAGATCGCCGGTTCAACTCCTGGTACAGACAACATCAAAATGTGGGTAGGATAGGTGAAACACCTGCCTCCATCCTCATTTGCCCCACTCTGGGCCCTTAGACACCCACCATCTGCCTGGATGGCAACTCTCTGCTCCACATGGAGAGCTGTAGAGTTGAATTCGGACCCGGACCCAGCAGCCATAATTTCTGAACTCCACCCGACCCAACGAATTAACAGTACTTACAGGTCGGAGCCTGAAAAAAACCCTGACATTTTTAATTAAGCTTTGACTGCTTATATAGTTACCGGCCCGCGGATGCACGGCTGAATAAAAAGGGCAGAAGATCGGAGCTGAGGGGGTGTTTTTCCTTTCATGGCCATCAAAGCACATTAAAACCTTGTTTCTGCCAGCATTCTGACTTATTCAGACACGGACCGCTCTGACATTTCTGCTTTGGGATCTCACCAGTTTGGGTTTTCAGCTGCACGCGACTACTGAGTGCAGCTGCTGAATGAACGTCCATTTGGGTGACGGATCGCTTCCTGGCAGTATAGTTCCATCTGAAGCTTAACTTAACTTAATTTTACCTCTTTTAAGGCCAGTCAGCCCGCGGTGAAATGGCCACGTGCAACTGTTGAAGTATGGCAAGCCATGTTATCATGGATCGAGGCTGATCAGCTGACACAATCAAAAGCCCAACCCAGCCCGCCCATCCAACACATTATCATGGTCCGGCCCACCCCAAATTCGGGTTGGGTCGGGTCAGGCCAGGCTTCGGGCCCGGGTTAGAAATTACAGCTCTAGAGGAGTGGTTCCCAAACTTTTTTCAGTTCTGTACCCCTTCAGACATCTGACCTCAAGCCAAGTACCCCCTAATTACACGGCCTTTAAAATGTGTTTGTAAACACTGCACCCATCAAATAAAAATAATATGCAACTGTTATTTACCACCAAATGATGTTTATTAGTAAATGTTAGTATTACTAAGCAACACATTTATTTTATAGTCTATGAATTATCCAAAAATTTAGCCTGTGTAGAATGAATAATTTGCTAAATATTTTTATGGTGGGATAACGAAGTTATTCAACAGTGTATTTAGTTAAACTCACCACAGCTTTAATGAGAAGGATGTGCTTGGAAAGATGCGCACAACTCTGCAATGTTTGGTTTAATTTGAGAAAGTCTGAGTCTTAAATCATTTTCAACACAAAGTCTTGCTCTGTATTTTGTTTTCATATTTGTCAGAGCTGAGAATCCACTTTCACACAAGTATGTTGTAGCAAAGGGCATCAAAGTCCAGCGGCGGCCGCCACTAGAGGGTGCTAGGGGGCGCCGCCCCTCCTTGGAACTGCAGCTCTTCACCATTTGAAGATTAAATTTTTTTTTATAAAAATGAAATAATAAAATAAAAATATTTCGAAATGTATGCATATATGTTTTTAGTTGTGTAGGATAAATATTTTATGAGTAATGATGAGTTGTTTGTTTCAAAAAACGTTTTCTGATTGTGACGTACTTCCGGTTCCCCGCTGGGCGCCGCCTACGGCTTTTCCATTTAATCTAATTATAACTAGCGCTAAGCGCATGCACAGTTTATGTCCCATCTGTCCAAAATTATTGGACTGTTCAGGTCGCATTTTCCGTCGTCCGGAGGCTTGGACTCGTCTAGTGATCGTTGCGGTTCGCCAGTGTTTCCGGTTCGAGCCGAGGAGGGAGGGGGAGCGGGGGACCATCTCTGTTTACACAGTCAGAGCTGATCACACGCAACTAGCGACGTTGAAACAGCAGTAATTATTAATGGTGCCTTTCTACACAGGTAAGCAAGTAATATTAAGTGAGTTTAATGAATCGCTAAGCGCACATGAGCAAAGTTTGAGCTGATGCGTGACGTGGTGTCGTGTGTCTGTTGCGGTCAGTCACACAGTAGCTAGCTACTAGCTGTGCTTATGTTGTGGTGTACTGTACAACATTATAAAAGTTGCTAGTTATAAACCCGGATGTCTGAAGACGACTCCTGTCTGTCCATCTTGTTCAGCTCATGAACCGTTTTACTCCTCAGAGTGTCTGTGTAACTTACTTTTATCTCGTTTCATTTTGCAGCAGTTGCAAATTTTCTGATGAATAAATCTGAATGAATAAATAAACTTTAGTTTTAGCTTAGTTAAACCTTAGTTTCATTATACGTTGTGCTGTTGTTTCAAAGACACTCTAAACTTAAATAAACCAAGTAGCAGAAAGATTTAGCATTAAATAGTTTGGATTTTTCATGTTATGAAACAGTGATTATATAATTATTTGAATTTAATTTTAATATTATAAAGATCACTGTGGATGGGATGCAATTGAAATAACCTGGATATTATTATTTATGTTGTATTAAGAAAGTTAAAATGTGATTACATATGTGTACACAAAGCACCTCAAGCAATGTGGAAAATGCTAAAAAAAATACACAATTAATGTGCCTTCTGTACTTTCTTTACAGAGAAAAATCCACACAACACCTTCATCTCTACACACCGGCATCCAATCTACCACCTGTGTAACAGACAGGTGGTGTACAGAAGAAGATCCAAGATGTCCAGCTTAAAGTGAGACTAAACGGGCTCTGGGTCTTTAACTCCTCCCCAAGTTCAAATTCAAAAACTTCACCAATATGGGCGTTCCGATAGACTGCAGAGGCACCGCCTAGAGGAGGAGAGGAGGTGGGGTTAGAGCGAGTAGGTGGGTGTGGCCAGGACCGTGACATGCAGCTAGCATTAGCATAATATATGCAGCATGGAGAGTGACCAAAGCGACACCTCTAGTTTTGTCAGCGAGGTGGAGGAGGTCTATGACTTTTCTCCACTTTCCTCACCAGAAGAGGAGGAGGTAGAGGTGGAGGACTTTTCTCCACCTCCATCACCTGAAACTGAGGGAGACTTGGAGCAGAGCGCAATTGGCCCTGAGCCTTATCAATTTGAGCCCCTGGCTTCAGGCCCTGACGCTGTTGTTGAAGAATCTGGTGGTGTGGACCGAACGGGTCCAGCATCTGAGTGGTAAATTTATATTAACAACATAGGCTAATGTTCAAAGCAGTAACAATTTTTTTTATTTTTATAATTTAACTATCTCAAGTAAGACGTATGTATCCACATTGTACAGAAAAAGAAAAAAAAAACTCTTTCAACAGGTGTACCTGTGGACACTGCAGCTTCCTCTCACCTGTAGAAAACGTTTGTTGTAAGGAGACGCCACAGGTATAATTATGAATAATTTAGTACTTCCTAAAGCCCTAATAAATATACTATATATTAAAAAACACATCAATTAACCTGGTCTTGAATACACTGTGCATTTTATTGTGTTAAAAGCCTTTCTCAATATTTTCCTGGGATGTGAATTACTATGGGTATGCATTACTCTACCAGTAAACTCTACACTTGTTATGTCAACACTAGACCTCTGTATTGATATACATTTCCAAATCATACATAAAAGTCAAAATTCAAAGTCAACTTTATTGTCCAAACAGCAATATGTACAGAACATACACAGGATTGAAATTGCATTTCTCTCAGATGCATGGTGTAACAAACATTTAATAAACATTTTTACATCTCTGCAATTTTTACAAAGTCATGTGTAAATTTAATATAAATTCTAATTGTTTGAAGTGTGCCAATATTAAATGTTGTAAAACAAAAGAAACGCAGTGCAATAATCATTTAGAGAAATCCAAATTGTACATTAATAAAAAAGTTATAGGAAGCATAACACTTTTTAAACGTTAAAATTAAAAAGTTTGCTGTACTTGAATTTATGACTTATAAACAAATCCCTTTCTGACATAGGTTATGGCCAGATGTGAGGAGATGGGTGTGGACACCTGTGTAACAGACCACCCTGGTTTTGAACCCATTGCGCTAAATCCCCACGTGCTGCAGGCAGTTTATGGGGAGTACCTGCAGTACTTTGGTGAAATGCAGGAAAGCATGTTGAACAGGTTAGTAACATGAGGAGCCATTAATATCTTTATGACTCAGTGTATTTTACACACATACTGTTAACATCTCTATTTCAGCCGTTACAGACACCTGGCATACAGGAATGTGGTTCGTTGGATTTGGGGATATTTGGGTCGTCATATTCGAGTTGTTTTACCATCCTGCGTGGTCACACGAATCAGGCAGGAGTTCCCAGAAGATGGACCATACACAGGATTCCTTCCTCCACTCCACTTTTAATTATTAGGTAACGGTTAATGCAGAAATTTACAATAAGAATGCTAGGGATTTTTATTAATAGAACACATTTGCAAGAGTAAGGCATTTCATGGATTTTTCAGATACAGAATGTTTATTATAAACATGTATTAATTTCTTTTTCACAATAATCTTTTTCTCTCATGTTTCATAGAAAAATTGTGACCTGTGTCTGCTCACTGCCTCCTTCTTGTCTGGTTTCAGAAATTCAGCACATAATGTTGGAGGTACTTTAATTTCATCCGCGAACTTCTGGTACTGCAGAGGGTCTTCCACAACCTCATCGAACAGCAGCCCCATCAACTTCTCAATGTAGCCTTCATTAAAAATTTACAGTTACACAATTTGTACAAATAAAAATGCTATGCTCAATTCTAAAAGGACATACCTGTTGTTGGTTTTGTCTTCATGGGTCTCACGGTGTAGTCTCCATGCTTATATTTAGGATAAGCAATACAGTATCTCAGCTCACCGGTTTTAGTGACAGCATGTGCCCTGTTTGCATTTTCATTGTAGTGTAGTCCAGCTAGCTCAAGTCTATATACAAAAAAAGTTAAAAAAAAAAATAGTTTTGCATAGACTTTTTCACAAGGTTATCCTACTCCAATGTTATTAAATTTACCTGCACAGCATTCCATGGTAAGAGAAAACCACATTCTTTGGTGCAAATTTCAAAAGTAAACTATGGAAAGCCTCGATTGATGATGTGTGGTACTGCGGGCTCATCTTCTGTACGTCTTTCATAAGATGTGGAGCCAACAACACAGCCGTTAGCTTCTCACATGCTGCTGTGCCTAAAATAAAAGATAATTTTAATTATTTAAGAAATTTCACAGAGTTATACTATTGTAGGACAACAATAAAAAAATTGTAATTCTCTTAACACAAGCATGAACAACTTGAATGTTGCAAAAACTAAAAGCTAAAGTTCAATCTATCTAGACACATCTAATTAATATACAAGCCCAAAACCAGAAAAGTTGGCACGTTGTGCAAATCGCAAATAAAAACAGAATACAATGACTTGCAAATCTTTTTCAACCCATATTCAACTGAATAGAATGCAAAGACAATATATTTAATGTTCGAACGGAGAAACTTTATTTTGTTTTGCAAATAACCATTAACTTAGAATTCAATGGCAGCAACACATTGCAAAAAAGTTGGCACAGGGACATATTTACCACTGTGTTACATCGCCTTTCCTTTTAACAACACTCAGTAAACGTTTGGGAACTGAGGAGACCAATTTTTGAAGCTTTTCAGGTGGAATTCTTCCCCATTCTTGCTTGATGTACAGCTTAAGTTGTTCAACAGTCCGGGGTCTCCGTTGTCGTATTTTACGTTTCATAATGCGCCACACATTTTCAATGGGGGACAGGTCTGGACTGCAGGCAGGCCAGGGGAGGACCCGCACTCTTTTGCTACGAAGCCACGCTGTTGTAACACGTGCAGAATGTGGCTTGGCATTGTCTTGCTGAAATAAGCTGGGGCGTCCATGAAAAAGACGTCGCTTGGATGGCAGCATATGTTGCTCCAAAACCTGTATGTACCTTTCAGCATTAATGGTGCCTTCACAGATGTGTAAGTTACCCATGCCTTGGGCACTAATGCACCCCCATACCATCACAGATGCTGGCTTTTGAACTTTGCGCCTATAACAGTCCTGATGGTTCTTTTCCTCTTTGGTCCGTAAGACACGACGTCCACAGTTTCCAAAGACAATTTGAAATGTGGACTCATCAGACCACAGAACACTTTTCCACTTTGCATCAGTCCATCTCAGATGAGCTCGGGCCCAGCAAAGCCGGCGGCGTTTCTGGATCTTGTTGATGAATGGCTTTTGCTTTGCATAGTAGAGCTTTAACTTGCACTTACAGATGTAGCGACGAACTGTAGTTACTGACAGTGGTTTTCTGAAGTATTCCTGAGCCCATGTGGTGATATCTTTTACACACTGATGTCGGTTTTTGATGCAGTACCGCCTGAGGGATCGAAGGTCACGGGCATTCAATGTTGGTTTTCGGCCTTGCCCCTTACGTGTAGTGATTTCTCCAGATTCTCTGAACCTTTTGATGATATTACGGACCGTAGATGGTGAAATTCCTAAATTCCTTGCAATAGCTCGTTGAGAAAAGTTGTTCTTGAACTGTTCGACAATTTGCCCACGCATTTGTTCACAGAGTGGTGACCCTCGCCCCATCCTTCTATGTGGATGACTGAGCATGTCAAGGAAGCTGCTTTTATACCCAATCATGGCACCCACCTGTTCCCAATTTGCATGTTCACCTGTGGGATATTCCAAATAAGTGTTTGATGAGCATTCCTCAAATTTCTCTGTCTTCTTTGTCACTTGTGCCAGCTTTTTTGAAACATGTTGCAGGCATCAAATTCCAAATGAGCTAATAATTGCAAAAAATAACAAAGTTTACCAGTTCGAACGTTAAGTATGTGGTCTTTGCAGTGTGTTCAATTGAATATAGGTTGAAAAAGATTTGCAAGTCATTGTATTCTGTTTTTATTTGCGATTTCCACAACGTGCCAACTTTTCTGGTTTTGGGCTTGTATTACATACATATAAACATATACCGGTAGTACTTACTTGGTTTTAGCCACTCCCTTGCCTGCTCTCCAACTAGAGGCTTGTGTAAGCACTGAGGGAAGAGTGCGTTGTCGTGGGTGTGTACATTTTGGATGTGGTTAGCGACTGAAGACCACTTTGCCACAGCCTCTTCCCCCGATGCAGACGTAGATGCAGACCAGTAGAGGTGATTCACTACACTCTTCCTCCACTTGCCCACCTCTTGAAGTCCTCTGATCTTAGCCATAGCATCAATTTTTTTGCCAACTCCTGGAAATATTAGAAAAATAAAATTTAATGGAAATTAAAGAATATATAATCACACATCACTGTCCTAAAAGACTTTTACTTGCCTTTCCCCATATGCCATGGATCAAAGAAGTGTTTGATGTCCTTTTTTTCCTCTCTCAAATACTTCTGGACCCCGGTATGTCTGTCAGTGACAATAGACTCCACTTTCAGACCTCTTTGCTCCAGCACTGAGAGACTCCTTTTAAACCCCTCCTTCTCCATTCGCACACTGTTTCCAACTTCATTGCTCTGTAAAAAAAAAAGTTTTTTTAAATAATGTATACTAAATATGAAGTGATACACTGTAGATGTTTTTCTTACTTGAACTAGTTGGATGTCTATTATGCAATTTGCAGCAAGATCCATCATGGTGTAACTTCCATATTTTGCACAGTGCCCTGGAAGCATTTGATCAAATTTTTAGGTTTTTTACATGCTATCCTCCATTAACAAAGTGTAAAAGGTTAATAGGAGTACCAGTAAGAAATAAAACCTGAAAATACCTGGTGAATCAGCTCTCATGTCACCACCAATTGTCAAAGACCCACGAGCCCTGGCCTCATTGATGCACTTATCCTGCTCCAGCTTCCACTGCCAAAAGACTGTGGGGATGAGGAGGGTTTTTTGATGTTTGTGGAAGCACGTCTCAGAGATTCCCTGGATTTTGAACTCATCATGGACCTTAAAAAAAACAAAGTTTTTATCACCTTACAAACAAACATAATTGAAAAACATTACTGTTTTCTTACCTTATTGATTTGTCGAAACGAGGACCCAGTGAATAGTACAGCTGCACAGAGCTGAAGGTTGCCTGCTGGGATGTTTTTAACCAATGGCTGACTGGACCACTCATTGGTGTGGTCACATCTACTGCACCGTTGTTTCACTTTTAAAAGTGTTCCAATTGTAGTTTTTTCAACTACACAGCTGTGTGTACAGACAGGACACTTCCAGAAAAGCTCAAGCAGCTGTTCTTCGAAAACAATGTATTTTTTTGCTTTGTGGGCTGGGAGGGGGACTTCATTGATGGAACTATGTAGCAATAAAGACAAAAAAAAATTACAGCTGAACTATACATAAATTATGTTACCAATTGTTTAACTTACATTGAACGGTGTACAGTAATCTCACTTCCATCCAGATGGTAAGAGGAATCATCGGCCGACACCTCGATTCTCTTTCTTTTAACTGGTGTCGAACTTGCACGTGGACACTCTGGGAATGGCATCTCCATGAAGGACCCAGTATCACATGACACACTCCTGCCTGTTGGTCGTGTTTGTGTGGCTATTAAAAAAATAAATAGCTTTAAAATTATGTCTCTACTTACACATTCATAATAAAATTCTGACTGGGACTTTTTTACAAGATTTTTTAAGAATCATTTAGAAATAAAGACGTGTAGTAAAGGAAAGTTTTTAATAATAAATATGTAAGAATAATTCACCTTTGCTTCTCCTAGGAGGCTTCACGTTGGCCTGAACACCGAATGATTTAGTGATTACAGGTTCAGTCTGACATCCCATTTCTCGTGTTAGTTTGGGCTGTAGTTTGGGCTGTAAACAACAAAAATAAATATTTATTATGTCAATTTCAATTTATTCACTCAAGTATTTATGATGATATTCAAACGTTGTGATATTAACAAGGTTTGATCATAACAATCATTTCATGGCTACAGATTATTAATTAAAAAAAACAGTGATATTCATTCACCAACTAAAAATTTCATAAATACCTTTGATCCATAACATTTGCACAACAATCATATGATCAACCGTTCATCAAGAGCTGTTACATTCAACCTGCTAACATTGGCAACATCTAAACATATGTCCACGTCTCAATTTTTTTTGGATGCTGCAGTCTTCCATAACATAGTTTATTTTGATAATATTAAACACTACATTTTTTGCATTGAAATGTAATTACAACACAAACTAGCAACAGCTAAAAATGCCACATCCATATTTATGTCCTGCCACAACTGAGACGCAGCAGCACCCGGACAAAACAAGAACTGTGTCCTACATTCTATTCGGCCACTAAATTAACAAAAAAAGAGAATGACCATTTAATCCCTAACACCACCTCAAATACACGGGCGTGTCACCACCGCATTTATACATAAAAGTAACCAAAATACCTAAAACTAACGACTCACCGTCTCGTGGTGGACACAAAACACATAATAAATTAATCCTGCCGCGTTAATTTGGCTTGAAACAGCGGTGTTCACTGCGGATTTGTCCAAGTAAGCACACAAACAACTAGCCACACAGAGTTAGCACCGAGTTCACCTATGACCCGGAAGATATCAAGATTCTATAGGCAGTCAACAGATTTAATGAAAAGTAACTAAAATGATACTAAAAGGATGAAATTACAAAAATCAAAGGATTTATTTAATACTTTACTTACATATATTCTATTCGGCCATGAAATTAACAAAAACAGAATGATCATTTAATCCCTAACACCACTTTTATATCTCAAATACACGGGCGTCTCACCACCGCATTTATACATAAAAAGCAACCAAAATACCTAAAACTAACGACTCACCGTCACGTGGTCGACACAACACACACAATAAAATCCTCCGGCAGCGTTAATTTGGCTTGATGCAGCGAGATTTATCCAAGAAACCCAGCACACAACCTGCTAGCCACACAGAGTTATGGATTAAAAAGGTGTAAAAGAGTACTCACCTCTAAACGGATTGTATCCTGGTGGTCAGTTTGAAGAGCTGTTGGAACAGCGTAGCTCTTCAATTTTAGCTTCTTTGTAAAGCCCATGTCATACTCCATCTTGTTATCGAAGCTATCAGGAGCAAAATGGCGGTTGCAAACTCCGATACTGGGCGGGAGTGTGCCGTCTGCTACTTCCAGAGCAATCAACCACTGTCGCCTAAGCTCCAAATCCTCTGGAAACTGATGTATTCCACTAACACTCCTACACCCTTCTACGATACATCTTCGACTACGTCCCATCCTATCACACTGAACACTATGGCTAAACACTATGGCTAAAGCTAAATGCAATCGGCCTACACTACAGCTAACCTAAACTAACACTAAATCTAAATACTATGAAAAAATGTACAACTAAATAATCTAAAGTACCTAAAATACGAGACTAACCTAATAGTAAATATACTCCTAACCTAATGCTAATGCTAATTGTAGATTGCTATCATCCGTTGAACAACTCCCTCACTCTTCAGGGGAGTGGCTATGGCTGAACCTCTTTTATACTCAGGCAGGAGACGATGTGACGTTACAACTGAGCAGATGCTAATCTCTGATACAACTCCGCCCTGAGCTCTGCAGGGGGAGTGACCTTCTTGGGGGAGTGGTTCCACTTTTATATTCAGGCAGGAGACGATGTGATGTCACAACGGAGCAGCCATGTCACAACAGAGCATTTGAGCTAATAGTAAAATTAATGTGCAATAACCTCTGTTCAACCCATAGGGCTACCGTGAACACGTTTTTAGACCAAATATTGCCGATTTTAACTAATACGCACAAATACATGAAAATTAACACTGAAATTGTGCTCTGAAACTTTTTATACACATTCTAGGGAGTTTATCAGCTAAAAAAAGTTAATTTTGGGTTTAGTCGCTCTTTAACTTATACGGGATTGACTCATTAGGCCATGAGGATTGAGTTACAAGAGTTTGGTTTATTGTATTATAAATCATTTAGGGATTTATCTATTTAAAATTGTAAAATTACAGCTATTATACTAAGTTTTAATTGTACAGTATGTGTGTCAAAAAAAAAAATATATATATACCTTTGCACTGATAGCCAATCCACTTGCATGCAGAAACAGGTCCATGGCATTGTTCACAACTCTCCAAGGATGACACACTTTTATTAACCAGGATATGCTTCTCACACTATATAAAGGAAATGCAATATTTAAAATTAAAATAAAACTCAGTATGTTAAAAAACATAGGCAAAACAAAATCACAACAAAACATAAACCTATATTTGTAAATGTTAGTAATTTCGAATTCATTTCTGAGTGATGAATATAAAGTCCTTCTTTAAAATCTTAAAACCTTAGTTTATTATAAGAATATCCCTCATATAAAAAAACTACTTAATTTTACTTATGATTTGCTGATTGATGAGTTCACACGAAAAGTATAGTACTCAAGGACAGTGTGGTTTTCGTCCTGGTCGTGGAACACTGGACCAGCTCTACACCCTCAGCAGGGTCCTGGAGGGTGCGTGGGAGTTTGCCCAACCAGTTTACATGTGTTTTGTGGACTTGGAGAAGGCATTCGACCGCGTCCCTCGGGGGGTTCTGTGGGGGGTACTCCGGGAGTATGGGGTACCAGGCCCTTTGATAAGGGCTGTTAGGTCCCTGTACGACCGGTGTCAGAGCTTGGTCCGCATTGCCGGCAGTAAGTCAGGCTCGTTTCCGGTGAGAGTTGGACTCCGCCAAGGTTGCCCTTTGTCACCGATTCTGTTCATAACTTTTATGGACAGAATTTCTAGGCGCAGCCAAGGTGTTGAGAGGATCCGTTTTGGTGACCTTAGAATCGCTTCTCTGTTTTTTGCAGATGATGTGGTCCTATTGGCTTCATCAGCTCGTGATCTACAGCTTTCGCTGGAGCGGTTTGCAGCTGAATGTGATGCGGCCGGGATGAGGATCAGTTCCTCCAAATCCGAGGCCATGGTCTTGAGCCGGAAAAGGGTAGCATGCCCTCTCCGGGTCGGGGAGGAGGTCCTGCCCCAAGTGGAGGAGTTTAAGTATCTCGGGATCTTGTTCACGAATGAGGGAAAACTGGAGCGTGAGATCGATAGGCGGATAGGTGCAGCGTCCGCAGTGAAGCGGGCGCTGTACCGGTCTGTCGTGGTGAAGAGAGAGCTGAGTCAAAAGGCAAAGCTCTCAATTTACCGATCGATCTACGTTCCCACCCTCATCTATGGTCATGAGCTTTGGGTTATGACCGAAAGAACAAGATCTCGGATACAAGCGGCTGAAATGAGTTTTCTCCGCAGGGTGGCTGGACTCTCCCTTAGAGATAGGGTGAGAAGCTCAGTCATCCGGGAGGGACTCGGAGTAGAGCCGCTGCTTCTCCACATCGAGAGGAGCCAGTTGAGGTGGCTCGGGCATCTGGTTAGGATGCCTCCTGGACGCCTCCCTGGTGAGGTGTTCCGGGCACGTCCCACCGGGAGGAGACCCAGAGGAAGACCCAGGACGCGCTGGAGGGACTATGTTTCTCGGCTGGCCTGGGAACGCCTTGGGATTCCCCCGGAGGAGCTGCTCCAAGTGGCTGGGGAGAGGGAAGTCTGGGCCTCCCTACTTAGGTTGCTACCCCCGCGACCCGACCCCGGATAAGCGGAAGAAGATGGATGGATGGATGGATGGATGAAAACACTCATACAGACAATCAAAAAGTTTACAGCTCATAATTGTCCTAACAAACCACTGTCCATATAAACAACAAAACCCTCACACACACACACATAAACACTATTTCAAATAGTATATATATGCATATACATGTATATATGCATATACATATACTGTACAGATAGACGTATACATGTAGGTTGAGGAAACCTCTTTTTGAGTGGACAAAAATAAAATTAAAATTAGCTGAATGAAAGAAAACTTTACTCTTTAAAAACTGATTAATACTATTGCAGTCATTCTTAACAACCCCTGCATTATTTATATAATTGATATCTATGTCATATACATACACACAAATATACATATATACATGTATATACATATATGCATATACATGTATATATGCATATACATATACTGTACAGATAGACATATACATGTAAATATAACATGTTCAACTGAAATTGTGTGTGTTTGTGTGTGTGACTGTTTTGTGGTTTTAATGGACAGTGGTTTGTTAGAACAGCCATACGCTATAATCAGACACTCAGATAACAGCTCATTACTGTCCTGACAAAACACTGTCCTTAGAAACCACAAAACAGTCACACACACAAACACACAATTTCAGTTTAACATGTTATATTTACATGCCTATTACATGTATATGTAAATGCATATATGTACATATGCATAAACATATAGATGTACATATGCATAAACATATAGATGTACATATGATAATAATAATAATAATAATTAATTCAATTTATAACGCACTTTTCATTACTGAAAATCTCAAAGTGCTACACATATATTGAATGCTACACACATTCATAAACCGGTGGCGGCAGACTACCATGCAAGGTGCTTTCCAGTCCTACCGGGAGCAACTCAGGGTTAAGTGTCTTGCATAAACATATAGATGTAAATATATATATATATATATAT
>JBBPBX010092528.1:0-13719 GCA_038048925.1 Garcialebias charrua
TGACTGACCAGAAAACACAAAAGTTATATTTGTACATGACAATAAACAGAAATAAAATAGCAATAAAAATGTACAAAACAGAAGCTTAAAAATAAGCGGAAAGTACATGGCTCCAGTGGTGCGCAGTTGTGCAGCGTTTGCCAACAGCTGTCAACAACAGCTGTTCATGGCAGTGTTACATCTTAAAGATGTTTAAATGTTTAGGCAGGGTCTGATTAGACTTAGCTGCAGACAGAGATGTATTTACTATAGCTCCTGCACGGATGAATTGTTTCATATGTTGCATAAATGCACAGAATCAGACAAAAGGGTATCTGCACATGCCGAGAAAACAGTAATTCCCATTGTTATGGACTTTAGGCTTGAACTTTGCAGACCGTTGACATGCATAAAAAAGCCATATAATGTAAAATAAACTTGTTTTCTTCTAATGTGTCCTGAAATTACTTGTTTTTCAATTTAAATTAAATTAAATGAACATAGCATATCCATATGTCTGCTGCTCTGTGGCCTTAAAGCTCCACTGACATGATTTTTTAACTTTTCATAAAATGGCTCAACATAAATATCTTGTATCATTCAACTATGTTCGTTTTTGCAAACAAACTTATAAATATATTTAATTTTGATTTTAAATTGAGTTTAAACTTTGCGCCGTGTTTATTCATGGGAAATCCGATTACACACGAATGCACAATCTGTGACGTAGTGTTGGGCAGAGCCCTGGTCTTTGTCAGTGCGCGTGTGTCAGTTGCTCGCCAGCAGATCGCGGGTTGTTGTTTTTTTTACTTGAAAAATGCAGTTACGTTGTGTCGCATTTTGGTGTTCTAATATCATCAGTGAACAAGTGAGCCTTTTCACTTTCCCAAAAGATGAAATGCTTTGTCAAGAATGCAACAAAGCTGCACCACTCGGACCCCCGCCTTGCTCCACCTGAAGTTCAGGTTGAATGGTGAGTCTCATACGGCTGCAGTCCTAAATTAGATCCTGCTGTTTCTTGTTCCATCACCCAAACTATTTTCTGCTTCCCAAACTGAAGACAAATGGCTCAAATCTTAACATAGATTGCTAAATTCGTCGGGTTTTAAATTGTCCGCTATTAAAGAGACCAGAGCCCTCTGCCCCACACTACGTCACAGATGGTGCATTCACGTGTAATCGGATTTCCCATGAATAAACACGGCGCGAAGTTTAAAATCAATTTTAAATCAAAATTACATATATTTATACGTTTATTTACAAAAACGAACATAGTTGAATGATAAAAGATATTTATCTTGGGGAATTTTATGCATAGTTACAAAATCATGTCAGGGACGCTTTAATGCCAAAGTATGCAGCAGCTTCAACGCCTCCCAGCTCCTTTCCGGCAGTTCAGGATAAAGGGCCGAGACAGCCCCTGGTTTACTCCTGAATTAGCTGATCTCCTGCACTGGAGAGATCATCTTTGGGCCGCAGCAAGAAAATCACACTCAGACACTGATTGGTTGAAATTTCGGCAGCTAAGGAATAAATGCACAACTGCCATCAAAGCCGCAAAACGTAACTACTTCTTATCTCAGACCTCCAAAAATCTAAATGATCCTAAAAAATTCTGGAAAACCATTAAATCTCTCTCAGGCACCCCCCAATCATCTGACCTCCCATCACAATTTCTTGTTGACTCTGTTCCTGTGTCAAATAAGCACGAGATCCTGAACTGTTTCAATAAACATTTTGTTGCTTCTAGTTCATTATTTGACACAGTTACAAACGGAAAATCAGCCACTTTATCTAATAATCAAACTTCTACAAATCAAATCCCTCCTACAAGTCAACCATCTGTTAATCACACCTTCTCTTTTTCTCCGTTCTCAGTCAGTGAGGTAAATAAACTGTTAAATGATCTTGATCCAAAAAAATCTGCAGGTCCAGATGAACTTCCACCTTACTTCTTAAGGCTGGCTGCTCATATCATCACAGTCCCTGTGACCCACATCTTTAATCTGTCCATAAGCCAAAACACCATTCCGGATGCTTGGAAAACAGCCTTTGTTCTTCCTTTGCTGAAGGGAGGTGACCCCACCTCATTGAACAATTATCGACCGATCTCTAAACTCTGCATCTTAGCCAAGGTTCTAGAAAAACTGATAAACTCTCAGATCAAAAATTATCTGGACTCATTTAACATCTTACCTCTTCATCAATCTGGTTTCAGGAAAAAACACAGCACAACAACTGCTTCTCTGAAGGTTCTGAATGATGTTGTTGAAGCATTGGATGCTAAGGACTATTGTGCTGCACTTTTCTTAGACCTGTCTAAAGCTTTTGACACTGTGGATCATAACATCCTGTGTCATAAGCTCTCAGAAATCGGTTTCTCTGATCACACCATCGGTTGGTTTTCTAACTATCTTTCCAATCGGAGGCAATGTGTTCAACATAACGGTACTTCTTCCAGCTATTTAACAGTTAAAAATGGTGTACCACAAGGCTCAGTTTTAGGACCCACTCTCTTTACAATCTACATAGCTAATGTAGGTCACTGCATCCCTGATGCATCCTTACATTTCTATGCTGATCAGACAGGAGGTGGAACATCTGGAGAGCTGGTGCAAAGAGAACAACCTTCACATGAATGTGAAGAAGACGAAGGAGATGATTGTGGACTTCAGAAGGAACAAACACACCCACACCCCACTGTATATAGGTGGATCTGCGGTGGAGGTGGTCTCCAGCTACAAATACCTGGGTGTACACTTGAATGATAACCTCAGCTGGAGCAATAACACCACCAGCCTGATCAAGAAAGGTCATCAGAGACTCTACTTCCTCAGACGGCTGAGACGAGCCGGTCTGAGAAGCCCAGTCCTCACCTCGTTCTACAGGTGTGCAGTGGAGAGCGTCCTGTGCTCCAGTATCAATGTGTGGCATGGAGGCTGCACAGTTGCAGAGAGAAAAGCTCTGCAGAGAGTGGTGAAGGCTGCACAGAAGTCTGTGGGAGTCAGTCTCCCCACCATCACAGACATTTACACCTCCAGATGCAGAAAAAGAGCCACCTGCATCATGAAAGACCTCACTCACCCAGCACACTCACTCTTTGCACCACTCCCCTCGGGACGGAGGTTGAGGAGCATCAAATGTAGAACCACTAGACTGAGAAACAGCTTCTACCCTGAGGCTGTCAGACTCATGAATAAATAAATAATAAGAATAAACACTGCAAAATGTCACATCATACTGATACTGTACTGATCTGTTTCTTGTTGCTGCGTTCATCTGTGACCATCTGCTCATGTTCGTGCTGCTGTTTATAATGATGTTTTTCTACTACATTAGGGCTTAGTGTATTACTAGCTGATGTGATGTCTCTCTTAGTTAATCCTAGATGTTATTATTGTATTTCTCTTGCATTTGTTGTTGGATGTAACTGGGACCCTGTGTACATAATCTCGTTTTCAACACATGTACTACATGCGGTGCAAATGACAATAAATTCTCTCTGACTCTGACTCTGACTCTCTGATGATACAGTTGTTTACTGCCGAGCTAAAACAGTTGCTAAGGCTTTCCAGTTACTGCAATCCGCTTTTGACATCATCCAGTCAGATTTGTTCCGTCTCAAACTTGTCCTAAATGCTGATAAAACAAAAGGGATGTTTTTTTCAAATAGGAAGGCGGTTCCAGCAGATCCTCCTCTGATTTTATCTTCAAATGGTGTCCCTATTGAGTTTGTTGATTCCTATAAATATCTGGGTATCCTGATCGATTCACATCTCTCTTTTAAACTCCACGTGGAAAACCTAGTGAAGAAACTGAAAGTTAAACTGGGTTTCTTTTTCAGAAACAGATCATGTCTATCACTGAATGTTAGGAAACGCCTTGTGTCTGTGACTTTCCTTCCCTCCATTGATTACGGTGACATTCTCTACATGAATGCTCCTACAAGCACCCTGCGGATGTTGGATGTTGTCTATCATGGTGCACTAAGATTCATAACTGGTTGTGATTATCGTACCCACCACTGCACCCTGTATTCACTGGTTAACTGGACATCATTAACCTCACGCAGACTCTTCCACTGGTACATTTTCATCTTTAAATCACTTCTTGGTCTGCTGCCCTCATACATCTCCTCCTACATGTCTTTGCGTGAGTGCAGCTACAGTGTGCGCTCTCAGGACATGATTACCTGCAGTGTTCCGTCAGTGAGGACTGAACTTGGAAAAAGGGCCTTCTCCTACTCTGCTCCTGCTTCATGGAATATCTTACAAAAAGATCTGAAGCTCTCGACCTTGACTTCTCTAAATGGTTTTCAGAATCTGTTGGAATCCTGGCAAAAACCAATGCAGATTTGTTCCTGTCTTTGATTTTATACGTCTACCTTATAATGTTTTGCTAGTTTTTTGATACTTTGTTAAAAAAAAAAAAACTTTCTTTTGTTTTTTTTCTCTCTTTTGTTTTCTATTGTTTATTGTTTGTTTGTTTATTGTTTATTGTTTAAGGAAATTCTACCACTGCTGTTCATTGTTCTTTAGTTTTAGCAGGTCGCTTTCGTAAATGAGCCCATGAGGTTCAAAAGATTTACCTGACTACCGTAAATAAAGGTTGAATGAATGAATGAATCTTCTTATGCTCTTCGTGGCTATTTTTTTTTTCCTTTCTTGTGAAGAAACAACTTTTATCAGCGATGTCCACTGACACTTTAGCTTTATGAAGGTATATTAAAAGTTCAGTCTGCAGTTTTTGGTAGAACGCAGCACTTAGGAAAATTTTCATCTGGGAAAGCATTCTGGTCCCTCCCCACTCAGAGCCATATACAGTATGGCTCAGCTCGCTCTTGCTGTCGGTGAAATTCAGCTCTGCTTCTGAATGCTCCGCCTCCACTACATTTCCTGTCAGCAGCTGCGAAGTTCTGTGATTGTATGTTAATAAAACGTTCTAAAAAATAAAATAAAAAACAGGGAGCGCTGGTCCAGCACACCAGAACACCATGAAATCTGCAGAGCCGCGCGCAGCCACGTTGAACCCGAGTTTAATTCGCTCGTGACAAATTCATTCATTTCCTCAATTCATTCATGGACTCAGCTGCGGAGGATGAAGCGATCACTTGACTTTTGGCAAAAAAACAAAAGAAAAGTCCAGATCAGGGATGAAGAAGGGGAATTTAATACATTTGTGTCACATACAAAACAGTTTTGCATCGCTTTGCAATTATTTCAACGAGAACCTGCGCGGCCGCTGCGGGCTGGGACAGGCGGGGGCGTGGGTTAGGAGCGTGAGAAGTGAGAAGCTCTGTTTTTATTGGCTGGTTAAAAACTCTGTTTTTATTGGCTGGTTAACGGCGGGTCACTGTGGCTTTTTTGAAATTCTTATTTACCACCTGGAGAAGCAAGGGGACTATATCGTAGTTTTTTTCAGAGATTACTTTGTCTAACATCAGCCTGTCAGGAGATAGTGACAGAGTGAAGAAATATGTTTAAAATGTGTTTTTAGAAAACTTACAGACTGCACTACAGAACTGCAGACTGTACCTTTAACATGCTCAGTAAGTTTTTTCAAAAACTGGCCGCTCAAAAAAGTAGCCTTGAGATTTGCTGATCACAAAGGAACATTTGAGTCGCCAACATTAGTAATCCAGTGAGATAAAACCTCAGTTCTTCGTTGTTTTGTGAGGGTTCAGCACTTCATGAAAAGAAGAAATTGAATAAAAGCGTAAAGGTTCCACTTACCCCAGTCTTGTCACAGAGCCGCAAGGTGTTGAAGGAGCCCATGGCGAACACCTCCCCATCTGGAGCCCAGGACAAGGAGGTGACAGGATAATCATGAAACGCCGATGAGTGTAGAAGACGTCCAAAGCTGTCCCATACCTGGTTAAGAGAGGACATGGTTTAAATTCAACAACCATTAAGACATTCTACGGGAATTCCTAAGTTGTTAAATTGTCTTAAATCAACTGGTATTGATTTTTAGCTGTGCAATTCTTCAAACAGGTTTGTCTTTTGGATCTTACTGACAGTGAAGCCACTCAAGTGTTGGAAGTATATTTTTATTCTTACGTCTCTGAGCACACAGATACAGGGCAACAGAGCCCACTTGTGTAAATTATTGGGAGAACTAAACATATGCTAATAACATAAAACAAATAAGCTCAGTCATTTACAGTATTCTAATCCAATTCTTTCTTTCTTTCTTTTTTAAGAGAAGATAGATGAGAAGCATGTAGGCAACAGGACATTTCACTGTCAGACAACTGTAGACTAGAATGTGGATAAAACATACAATTTTTCTAATTAAAAAATGCACAAAAAGTCACCTTTCTTCATTTTTTGGCATAAAAAGAAATTAATAGAAGTTAACTGTGGATCTTTTCCAACATAGTCTGACCTGGCTTTTCAACAATTTAGATGGACACTGCTAAATACAAGTGAGACACGATCATCAGCATCAGAAGGTGTAAAGACTGGATTTCTAAGGCCGCAGTCACAGGTGTTGGAGACACTTGTTGCCACATTCATATACAGTAGCTGCAGAAACACAAAAGTGCCTCGGCCTGCAGAGGGGGACCACCCACCCACTTCACAAGACTCATGGACAAATAGTTTCCACCAGGATGTTTTCTCTTTCATTGGTTTCTGAAAATAAAATAAAAAAAAATACCATCTACAAAAAACTCAGTCCAAGCATGTGGAACACCAGAAACCTCCACGCTTGTCCTTGGTGCAAGTAGTTACAGTGAGCAAAGCTGCTGTGTGTGCAGCAACAAGCTCTGGAGCTGTGGAGTAGGTTTTCCAGATGAGAAACTGATTCTGTAGTGAAGAAAAGCTGCAGTTTGTTGTATTTTACTCTGCAGACGTGCACTGCAACTTGCACGTTTCACCTCGTTCATAAAAGTTTATTCAAACGAGTGACCAAAAACATGCAAGTGAAGCAAATTTGAAGTGTGAATAAATCATATTGTATTATTAGATCTGCTGAAGTCCAGCTTGCTGCTCAGTTGACAACTGACTGTTTGACATCAGTTTTGCCAAAATATGTCATGTGAACACCAGACACTTTACCTACAAAGCCCTCGACAACCTAGCTCAGTCTTATATTTTTTCATTCAACCTTTATTTATACAGGCTAGCCTCGTTGAGCCGCAGGGACTCATTTACAAGAGGGACCTGTCTCACTCACACCTAGGGACAATTTAGAGTCACCAATCAGCCTAACATGCATGTTTTTGGTCTGTGGGAGGAAACCGGAGCACCCGGAGAAAACCCACGCATGCACGGAGAGAACATGCAAACTCCACCCAGAAAGGCCCCCGGGCCGGGATTTGAACCTAGGACCTTCTTGCTGAGAGGCAGCAGCTCTACCAGTTGTGCCACCGTGCTGCCCAAGATATTACAAATCTTATTGTCCTACATTTTCCTAACAGAGCTCTTTGCTCTCAGACTGCAGGCTTACCGTACTTGCGGTTCGTAGAGTTTCCAAAAGCAGAATGGGAGGAAGATTTTTCAGATATCAGGCTCCTCTCTTGTGAAACCAACTTCCAGTTTCTGTCTGTGAGGCTAACACATTGTCCAGTTTTATGACTGGGCTCAAGATTTTCCTTTTTTTAAATCCTATAGTTAAGGTTGGCTTGTTATGCTGCTATAGGCTTAGACTACAAGAGGACAATTTGACCTCATTTCTTAAAATGAATTGTTACAATTGAATAGTTTTCATTTGATACTATTTCTATCTTAACTTGCAATTCTCGTCCTGCCATTGTGTATCTGTTCTTCCTTCTTGTTCCTATCAAACGCAGCCAGTCAAAGCTGATGGCCGCTTAAGAGCCTGGTTCTGCTGGAGGTTTCTTCCTCATGAGGGAAAGATTCAAGGCCCACAATTTAAAAGTTTTCAAGTATTTATTTGTTTATTTTTACATAATTTGGGCTTCCAGCTCACGAAACCCATGAAAACAGGAATTAAAAAAATTAGAATACTGTGGAGACATCAGCCCACAGTTATCAGTTTTTGCAGAAAAAATAAAGAAATTACGATCACAACAAAATCAAAATATGGTACTTTCAAAACGATATGTCAGTCTTCAATACTTGGTTGGGAATCCCTTTGCCTTAATCACTGCCTCGATGCGACGTGGCATTGAAGCAATCAGCCTGTGGCATTGACTAGGAGATATGGAAGCCCAGATTTCCTTGATGCGTGCTGTAAGCTCTTCCTTATTGTTGGGTCTGGTGACCCTCATTTTCCTCTTGAGAATACCCCAAAGATTCTCAATGGGGTTTAGGTACGGCCAGTTGGCTGGCCAGTCGAGCACTGTCAAAGTCAAAAGTCAAAAGTCAAAGTCAACTTTATTGTCAGATCTGCAATATGTACTGTACAGGACATACACAGGACCGAAATTGCGTTTCTCTCAGTCCCTCGGTGCAACAGTAAACATCTAAACATTGAAACACTGAAACATATAATAATAGACATAAGCATAAAATAGTAAAACTAACACTGTCCTGAGTTTTTTTTTTTTTTTTGCATAGCGGTGCAAGAGCATGAAAATCCACACCAACTCTAAAACTAAAACATTAAACATTTAATGAACATAATACTGTCCTGAGTTTTTGCATACTAGCACAAAAAAAAGAGTATAAAAAGTATAACTAAAATAAACTAAAGGTTTCTAGCATTGACATTTGCAAAGTGGCAAAGCAGCGTATGAGTCAATGTACACAGTATATGTATGAGGTAGTAGTTGATGTTGTTATAGAGGCAAAAAGTGGCATATGCAGTAAGGCACATTGGGCATCCCTAAATAAGACCGTTCAGAGCACACTGTATATGTACCAGCAGTGGTGTAGATATTAGAGTAGTGTAAATAAATGTAAACAGTAGTAATTACATGTAAGCAGTAGTAATAAAAGTAAACAGTATTAATAAATGTAATGTAGTTTACATCACAATAAAGTTTTACTGTTACTCAAGGAAAGAAAGCGATATCACTGATGAACTGGTTTTACTTGAATCCAAACTGTGGCATGGGTATCAAACCAGGTTTTGGTGCTTCTGGTAGCATGAACAGGGGCCAGGTCCTGCTGGAAGACGAAATCTGCATCTCCATACAGATCCTCATGAAGTCCTTCAAAACATTCTGGTAGACTGTTGCAGTGACCTTGGATTTAAGAAAGCAGAGTTTACCAACACCTGCACTGGATATTGCACCACAAATCATGACTGACTGGATATTTCACATTGGACCTCAAGCAGTATGGGTTCTGTTCCTCACCCTTCTTCCTCCAGATACTTGGACCTTGATTTCTGAATGAAAGGCACACTCTACTTTCATCGGAAAAGAGTACAGAGGAACCCAACAGTTGTAGCCCATCTCCTGGATGTGTCTGAATGTGGTGGTTTTTGAAGCTGTGACTCCTCATACCACTCTTTCTGGATCCCTGCCAGATTCTGGAATCTTCTCTGTTTGATAATCCGCTGAAGTCCATGGTCATCTCTTTTGCTGGTGCATCTTCTCCTGACACATTTTGCCCTTCCACTAGACTTTCCATTGATATGCTTGGACACAGCACTCTGTGAACAGCCAACCTCCTCAGCTATGAACTTTTGTGGCTTACCCAGCCTATGGAGGATATCAATGATGGTCTTCTGGCCGGTTGTTATGTCTGCAGTCTTCCCCATAATGAACCGAACTGAGACAATTGAACAGAACTGAAGCAATGTACAGTAATGACACCTGGGGAAACCTGTTCAAGTGCTTTGAGTTTAGTAGATGATCAGTGTGTCACACTCACTTTAAAACATTCATGCCCTGCAAAATTTGGGCTCGTTTCACCACAGTACAGTATTGTAATTTTTTTGAATTCCTGTGCCCTGAGATGACTTCTGTTGTGACTTGGTGCTAAATAATAAACTGAACTGAATTGAACTCAGAGGTGTCCATTTGTGATTTGATTACCAAGAACATATAAATATTACCAGGTCTGAAGTGTCTCATTTGGTTGATGTGAAAGACGGGAACAACTGCTTCTCTTACTATAGTTCCCCTGGATTGGAGTAGGGGTGGGGGTGGGGGGGGGTTTAACCTCCTTGTTTCTATAAGAATTGTTGGTAATTGTGGAATTTTGTTGGTGTACTTGATCCAAAACAGAAGCAAATTGCATCAAGGATATTCTGAGTTGAAGCAGAGTAGAAGTACTAGAAAATATAAAATAGGAAGCTTTACCCGCTTGGTTATTAAGGGTGGGTGGTAAGATTTATTTTAAGATTTTACCTCCTAAAGAGTTCCCACCTCCACTGGTTGTGTCACACTTTAAATGAGATTATTTTTGCTTTGGTTTGGTTTGTGTCATATCTAAGGAGGAGTTTTATATCACAAAGCCTTAAAAAGTGTTGAAAATAGTCTTTGTATTTTTGAGTTGTTTCTCTTCATGCTGCTTATTTAACAAATTTATTTTATACATAAAAATGACTTCAAACATTTTTTCCAAACTTCAGAGTTCTGCTCAGCAAACCAAACTCTTTTGATGATGGGATCGTATAGGCAAAAGCACAAACCTTATATTTACAGTCTTCTCCACCTGACAAGATGAGGTCGTTGAATGAGTTCCAGTCCACCGTAAGAACAAGTCCATCGTGAGCCTTCCACTGCAGAGAGACAGGTGGACAGACTGAACTTCAGCTTAGTTTACATCACGATAAAATTTTACTGTTACTCAAGGAAAGAAAGCGATATCACTGATGAACTGGTTTTACTTGAATCCAAAGTTGAACTGTAAAAAAAAAAAAATAACCAGGATAAACACAAGGATAGATGACATTTATGGTTGGACTTGACTCTAGTAAAAAAAAGATTTAACCAAACGGCTACAAATTTGTTATTTTTTCACGTAAGATGAAACTCTGGCATAAAAGGTGGTGGGCTATTTACGTTCCTTAAAGGAAATCTAGACCTTTAGACATAACTTGTTTCTGTTGTGATTCTATGCAAACATTTGACTTTTCGTTGTTTTCTCCATGTGCTCGAGTGAAAGCTGCAAATGTGTAGCTCTGTCTGAGTAAAACACTGCCAGTATGAGAGAGGGGTCTCCAGTCAATGGTGAGGGTGACTTCCATCACTTGGTTGGTCTCCAAGGAGGTGTGAGGGAGAGGGAAAAGTGATAAAGTTGCATTTTTAAGTAAGCATCGGTGCACACTTGTACTAGTGAGTCTGGTAATGTCTGAGAGAAAGCAAAGCTCACATTAAACCCTCCCCTGTTTATCCAAGGTCCCAGGTGCTGTTCAGCTCCAAGAGGAATAATAAACAAATGTATACATGAACAAGAGAAATGCTCACCGGTGTACAAGGTCATCTACAGAGTAATATGTTTGTACTGAGTGTGCATAGTCATTAATTTACCGATCCATCACAGAAGCTGAAACGTTGCCACAGTAAAGAACGAAGTCTATTTATTTTCTGGCTGCAGAGAGTAAAGACGGACAGAAAAGGCAACAGCTCTACTCAAGTTCCTGCAAATCCATTATTGGACAAATGCACTGGATCACACAGCTGAATGTTGGCTTTCACATGTGGCACACAGCAACATAATAGCTGCCTTCTAAGCAATAAAGCTAAATAACAAACTGCAGTGTAACACCACAGCTCAGACAGGAGGTTTAGATATGCTGTGGACAAAAACACAAACTGAGTTATTTCATTTGAAGTCACTGCACAAGATACAATTTTTATTTTTTTCAGAAAGATATATTTTAATCTGTCACCAGACAGACCCAACTTAAGCAAATTTCACACTTTTCAAGAAGGTAGAAGATAGCATGTTGTAAAAATACCACTCTAAAAGTGTCTTTGTGTTGTTTTAATCCATTCCACAGCATTTGTATGTGTTTGTGATCCACTTCCTACTATCTCGCTGTTACTTTATTTAAAAAATATATGAGGAATGATTTTTAATTAACTAGATGTTCTGGTAGTAGTTTAATGGGGTCTGACTGTTAGAGACTAACTGGTAACTCAGAACTGTGAGAAAATTGTGAGAATACAGTATATGAAATTTCTTTAGTTGCAGTCTCGCTAAACTCCATGTTTGAAACCAAGTGAGCAGCGAGCCGTGCGACCACATTTTGTGTGGATAGTTTTTGAAAATCGTGGCTTATTTTTCTGTTCAAAGAATTTCCATCCATCCGTCTATCATCCATCCATCCACCGGGGATCACTTGTGCCCATATCCAGCCATCACTGTGTGAGAGGCAGGGTACACCTTGGACAGGTCTCCAGTCCATCACAGGGACACATAGAAACAAATGAGACAAACGACCATTCACTCTCTCACTCACCTAGAGACAATTTAGAGTTACTAATCAGTCTAACGTGCATGTTTTTGGTCTGTGGAAGGAAACCGGAGTACCCGGAGAAAACCCACACATTCACAGAGAGAACATGCAAACTCCACCCAGAAAGGCCCCTGGCCGGGATTTGAACTGGGACAACCTGCTCGCTGAGAGGCGGCAGCTCTACCAACTGTGCCACCATGCCGCCCCAAAAGAATTTCCTGTCCAAAAAAAAAATAACATAAATAAAAATAATTTTTTAAAGACATTGCTTGTAGTAAATCGGACCCCTTCAGGGTGGGAGTTGGACTCTGTCAGGGCTGCCTGTTTTCACCAATTCTGTTCATAACTTTTATGGACAGAATGTCTCGGTGCAGCCAGGGGGCAGAGAGATTCCAGTTCGGTGGCCTCAGGATCCTATCTCAGCTCTTTGCAGATGATGTGGTGCTGTTGGCATCATCATGCCGTGATCTCCAGCTCTCACTGGAGCGGTTCGCAGCCGAGTGTGAAGTGGCTGGGATGAGAATCAGCACCTCCAAATCTGAGGCCATGGTCCTCAATTGGAAAAGGGTGGATTATCCTCCTCAGGTCAAGGGTGAGGTTCTGCCTCAAGTGGAGGAGTTCAAGTATCTCAGGGTTTTGTTCATGAATGAGGGAAGAATGGAGCGTGAGATTGACAGATGGATTGGTGCAGCATCTACAGTATTGCAGACTCTGTGCCGGTCTGTTGTGGTGAAGGGAGAGCTGAGATGTAAGACAAAGCTCTCTGTTTACCGGTCTACATTCCTACCCTCACCTATGGCCACAAACTCTGTAGTGACCAAAAGCACGAGATTGCAGATACAGGTGGTTGAAATGAGTTTCCTCTGCAAGGTAGCTGGACTCTCTCTTAGAGATAGGGTGAGAAGTTCAGTAATCAAGAAGTGACTCGGAGTAGAACCGCTGCTCCTCCACATCGAGAGGAGTCAGTTGAGGTGGTTCGGGCATCTGTTAAGAATGTCCCCCGGGTGCCTCCCTAGGGAGGTGCTTCAGGCATGTCCAACTGGGAGGAGACCCCGGGGAAGATCCAGGATACGCTGGAGAGACTATGTCTCTTGGTTGACCTGGGAACACCTTGGAGTACTTGTCAGTTATCAAGGAGGAGGAAAAACTGAACCTGTATGTTTTTAGCACTGGGTTGCAGGGGCTTGATAATAAGTTGCTGTCCTGATGTGTAAAGTATTCTGTCCGAGTCTGGACTCCAGGCCACAGAATATACAGGGGACCCTGGAAGAAAAGCAGAAAAAACACAGACAGAATCTCTTATTAATATTAGACTAATTGTTTTGTCTCTGAAAACAAAGGAATGATGATGAGTGACTTCACTGAAGATAAAAATGAACAGTTAAAGATAAAAAGCAGAACACTAGCTAAAAGACA
>JBBPBX010092529.1:0-13719 GCA_038048925.1 Garcialebias charrua
TTCGCATAGCATCATTTCCACACTTAAGTAAAAAATTGAAATTATAGGATATTTTCCATAGCAGTTATATTTTTATTTGTATACATTCAGAGTTACTATGTGTTAACCATTGATGTAGGCTATATAAATGAAGGCAATATGCCCACTTTCAGAAGTATGTAACAGAGGTACAAGTACAGTATTATGACATCTTGTCAGAGCTGTCAATGTACATGTATGACAAGTAGATAACAGAGTATTTCATATAAATATTGTCGTGTGTGTGTATATACATATAAAATACACACACACTAAATTATAGAAGGAAGCTTGTTTTTAATCAAAAAAACAAATCACAAGCTGAATGTGGAAATCCAAAATGGTAAGAAAAAGTGTAGGCCTAAATGTAAAATCAATGTACCGCTGTTATAAAAGATCACACATGGAGTCTTGTACTTTCAATTCAAATAAATTTATAGTTAAGTTTTGTAAATGGCTTGTTACAAATTTTTGCTGACATGCTAAAGGAAAACAATTTTGTTGGAATACAACATTTAAAATCAAATGGTCTCAAATAAATTGTCTCTTATGTTTTGTTGTACATTGTTTTTATTTCAGGTTTAAAAAGTCATAGCAACTTTGTAAAGATTGTAAATCATTCTTCTGTGTCAAAATTAAAACTGCCATGCCACTACAAATTTTTGGTTGGAAAATTCCTCATTGTAGATGTGTACTGGCAGCATGTCTTCCATATGATCACATTCACTAAGAAATATTTGTATTTTAATTTGAAATGGAGGACAACCTGAAAAGGTGATGCTCTGCATTACATACTTGCTGTTCACTGATAGTTTACTGAATATATTCACATAAGCATTGAATACTCAAACACACCAGCTTTTTCGTTATAGTAAATTTATTTACAAATGTATACATATATAAAGCAGAACTGACTTCTTCCAGTCTTATTTGCATTCAATTGGGAGTAGTCAAAAATTATATGTCAGGGTCACTGCTGCTTATAGCAAAAGCAATCTTTTGGAGTGAAGATATTTTCACATGTTCAATACAATACAATGGCTTCAACACACACACATATGCTGCATTATTTTTATCTGCTCCATGAGTGAAAGAAAACAGTTTGACAATAAACAGTGTACTAAAGGAAATATCTAATTGAAAATTAGACTCAGTATTGTATCTTATCCTTTCTGATCATTTCAGCCTAAGGTTAAAACAGACAGAGTTGGTGCGTCTTATCATGTGTTCTTTCTTTAACCTAAACAAAATGATTTACGTTCTGACGTCTGCTGTAAAATGGTAAATGGACTGAACTTATACAGAGCTTTATCAAGTCCCTCCGGACCACAAAGCACTTTGCACTTACAGACATTCACACACTACACATAAAGGGTAACACCTCCACGGGTGTAACCAGGAAGAGGTAAGGTCAATTCATTATTATAGTAGAAAGAAGTTGTCAGTGTTTGGCAGAGTCTCTGCTCAGAGCAGCTTTGATTCAGCCCAAGATCTTACTGAGGCCTGTGCTGCTGAGTGCTGGATGAACCTGATTGGAGTCAGAAGATTGAAAATAAAGTTCAAAAGAAGAAATCCAGCTGATTCCAGTTTATTCGGACATACCATTTTGAACAACGCATTTTTCCTACAGTACACTGGAGGTTAAAATGAATGACGGCTCAGATAAATATTCAGGTTGCATAATATACAATACATTTACAATGGAAAATCATGTCACAAAAATTTTATGACTTTTGTTTTTTAGATGATTCAAAGAAACAGTTATGTCAGCATTATCTGCAGAACAAGGACATATTAATGGAAGTTATAGGCCTATAACTTGACTCTGAGAAAGCTTTTTCAGAACAGTGTTCAGTTCAGGAGGAATCATGACCAGTGGGGTTGAGAGGTCATGATAAAACAACTCTTCTTCATCAATGAAATAAAAAGCAATGGTTGTCGATATAAAACTGAGTTTCAGTGATGTTCTGACCTTGTGTTACGACATTCAGCTTTAACAGCTAACAGCGTTGCCGCTGTCTGTACAGTTCATTATTGATGAACTATTCATTGACCTCTGGGGAGCTTTCTCAGCATGGACAGTCTCTGGCGAAGAAATGACAAGCCCACCATTTCAGCAGATGGTCCATTTATCTGTCTACATTGTCGAATAAAATTCTGGACCTCTAGACTATATGTCATTGGTTTTAATAAGAATTATTAAAGATTGCATGTGTGTTTAGATATGATCAATTTTGATCCAATGAATGGTAATCTGCCATCATATTTGTGTCAGTGGATGATGCAGTCAACATGGGACTGCATTTCATCCTGCAACATCTAGACCACCCGGGGACTTATGCAAGAATCCTGTTTCTTGATTTTAATTCAGCATTTAACACTATTGTCCCAGACATTCTCTCCACCAAACTCTCCCAGCTCACTGTTTCTCCTGCCATGTGTCAGTGGATCACCAGCTTCCTAACAGGTAGGACGCAGCAGGTGCAGTTGAGGAAAATCATGTCCTCCTCACAGTCCATCACTATTCATTCTGTGATGTTGCTTGAAAGTTATCATTGGTTGAACAAACTGTGAAATAGGGGCAGATATAATAAGATTTCATCTTCTTTCTGCTCCCTTCATTTTATCCTACTTGTAATCTTGTATCTGATGAAACTGTCTTGTATTGTTCTTTTAAAATGAATGAATAAACATCAAATCAAATCAAATCAAAAATTGGTGCCCCTCAGGGTTGTGTGCTCTCTCCACTGCTCTTCTCTCTATACACCAATGACTGCACCTCTAATGACCCGTCTGTTAAACTCCTGAAGTTCGCAGATGACACTACAGTCATTGGACTTATCAGTGATGACGACGAGTCTGCGTACCGACAGGAGGTGGAACGACTGATGTCCTGGTGCAGCCTGAACAAACTGGAGCTGAACACACTGAAGACAGTAGAGATGAGAGTGGACTTCAGGAGACACCCCCCAGAACTGCTGCCCCTCAAAATCTTCAACAGCCCCGTGTCTACGGTAGAGTCCTTCAGGTTCCTGGGAACCACCATCTCACATGACCTGAAGTGGGAGCCCAACATCACCTCCATCCTCAAAAAGGCCCAGCAGAGACTGTACTTCCTACGCCAGTTGAGGAAGCTGGACCTGCCTCAGGAGCTGCTGATCCAGTTCTACACTGCAGTCATTGAGTCCATCCTGTGTACATCCATCACAGTCTGGTTTGGAGCAGCCACAAGGCAGGACAGGAACAGGCTGCAGCGAACAGTGAGGACAGCTGAGAAAGTCATTGGGGCTTCACTGCCCTCCATCCAGGACTTGTACCACGCAAGAACCAGGAAACGGGCTGGAAAAATCATCACAGACAAATACACCCGGGTCACAACATGTTCCAACTTCTCCCGTCTGGCAGACGCTACAGATCTCTGTCCACTAAGACTGCCAGACACAAAAACAGTTTCTTCCCCCGGTCCATCACCATCATCAACAGCTGATCATCAGACATACATCAGCGTGACCCCCAACCCATTCACAACCCCCATGTGATGTGAATCCTTATGTATTTTGTGTATTATTTGTACGTTTTTTTTTTGTGTGTGTAAAGTATCTGTATAGTTTTTAGCATTTTTAAAGAGACACTTTCTAGAGAGACACGAACAGCCGGAAACAAATTCCTTGTGTGTGTCAACATACTTGGCCAATAAACCTGATTCTGATTCTGATATTCAAATGGTAAGAGTTTATTTAAAAACAGTTTCTGGCATAGCTAATTTTCCTCATAAGATCTGTACTGAAACGACATAAGAGGTGAATATCGACTGCTGATATCAGAATTTGGTAAAAGGGTTCTGTAATAGCCTACTGGAAAGTTATTTATAAATTTTCTCACCACATTCAAACCTGCCTGAGAACAACAGATCCTGATTTAAAAAAAATATTTCATAAAGTAGAATGGTTCTATTTATGGTAGTGAAGAAATGTCTTGGGGTTGTTTACTATTGACTTTTAAAGACACTACACATTGTGTAGTCTTTTATTAGGTAAATAGTAATATAGTTTTTAGTGTGGTTATTTCTGATTGAATTGATGATTTCATGTAGGTAGATACATACCTGAACACATACAACACACAACTAATTGTTGATCATGATAACATTCAGCACTTTAATGACCAATAACAGTAACTCTGACTTTCCTTCAACACTGAGAAGAAAACAATCAGTTGGATAAAAAGCTACCTATCTTTTCGAGTCTTACAAAAGAGTGGAATTTCAAACTTGAATTAAGTTTACCCTTGTTATGACATTTGCAAAAGAAATTTAAGATTGATACCAGGCTACTTTGTGTTTCTTTGTGAGATCCAACATAGTACAGTATACAGCCTAGGCTACTGTATTTCATAAATAACATACCATGTCATTTATACCATGTCATTTATCAATTATATATTTGAATAATTTTCTGTCCACATGCCGATTTGTAAAGATCACTCATTTTTTCAACATTTATTTAAATGAAATAACTAATAAGAAGTGCTTAATCCATAGAACAAAGCCTAAAAATTAATAAATCAGTAGTCAGTTTCAATAATTATAAGTTTTCTTGTGTTGTTAGTGTATTTACTGATGGGTTGTTCATTTCTGTGCGTTTTTTTAAACTGTATTTTCTAAAAGGCTGGTATAGGAAATGGCGCCCCCTTTATTTCCGGAGTGCAATGGCGCTACTTCCATATATGGTATGGCTTGGCCCTCGGGCACGACCCCGCCCCGTCCTGCAGGCTGCAGCGAGGGGTACTTGCTCGGACTCGCAGTAACCCAAGTAACCCGGATGTTACTACCATGTGGCAGGGGTCTGCAACTTCTAAGCTCAGAGCCATAGATATCATATATAACATATATATATATACATATATATATATATATATATATATATATATATATATATATATATATATATATATATATATATATATATATATATATATATATATATATATATATATATATATATATATATAATATATATATATATATATATATATATATATATATATATATATATATATATATATAATATATATATATATATATATATAATATATATATATATATATATATATATATATATATATATATATATATATATATATATATATATATATATATATATATATATATATATATATATATATATATATATATATATATATATATATATATATATATATATATCTATGCTCAGAGCCATTTCTGCCCCAATGCCTGTTACAACTGGGATTCTCAATGGTGGCCCGACCACTTTAAGTTTGTTGGAGGACAATTTTCTGACCAGTAGAGTAGTTTGGGTAGGGTAGTTTTCTGACCATTGTAAAGCTGAAAATATCTAATGCTTTGTTGATATTTTTACCTTTTAAGACCAAAAATAATAATAATAAATACAATATTCTTGTAAAGAAGGAAAAATAATACATTCTTTCCCAATTAAAAATATAACAATGAACTATGCAGGTCTGGGTAAATTATTTTAATTGTGGAAAAATGAAGTATCCTACTTCAAATAAATAAAGTTAATATGTTTTACTCCTATTAGTTCTAGTATTCACATATTTGCAAAGGAAATTACAGAACTGCTCAAACTAGCCCTTTTAGTTAAGAACCAATAAAATTCAGTTTAAAGTTAGTTTTGATCAAAGCTTGAAAGAGCCTCTGCAGAGGGACCAAAGAGCTGCATGTGGCTCCAGAGCTGCAGGTTGCAGACCCCTGGTCTATGGTTACTACAACGTCATGGTTTAACACAGATTCAAGCTGGGGTATGTAAGATTGTAATGTAGTCTGTAACTTTTCAAACAATATATTTTTAACATATTTCTTCACTCTGTCACTATCTACTGACAAACTGATGTTAGACAAAGTAATCTCTGAAAAAAACTATAGTCCCCTTGCTTCTCTATCAGCATTTATAAAAACACTAAAAACACAGAGTGACCAGGACAATGACAGCCAATAAAAACAGAGTTTGTAACCAGCCAATTAAAAACAGAGCTTGAATTTGAATCAGCCAATAAAAACAGAGCTTGAATTTGAATCTCAGCAGAGCCTCCCCCTCAGAGCCATATATGGCTCTGAGGGGGAGGGATCAGAATGCTTTGCCTGTTGAAAATTTTTCTAAGTTCTGCACTCTACAGAAAGTTACACATAGCACCTTTAATAGAAAAAGAGATTCCCGACAAAAAGTTGGACATGTACACAAATGTAAGTTGAAATGTTGGCTGGAGTGTGGAGGTCTTCAACAGACTGGAAAATGGGCAGAATTCATTAAAAAAAATTGGGGATTTTCTTACTGTTTCGCCTCTTTAAGAAATTAGACCATAATATCTAAAATTTTTGTTGTTATCACAGAATGTGTGACCGACTCATGCCTGCCTGGACAAAGCTTGTTCCATTGCTCTGATCCAGCAATCAGACTCGTCTGGCTTTGTATGTCTTTGTTTGAAAAGTGACATAAAATACTGGTCCCATGAGGAAGATGGCAGTGCCATGAGTCACTGTCATGGTAATATTTTGGTACAGGTTTAATTCACCAATTCACAGTCATTTTATCGATTTTCTTCAAGTTCAAATCCGGCTGAAAAGCACTGCCATACCTGTTAGGTGTTGCACAATCGTAGTCACGTGACTAGTTCTCTAAAATAAAGTGAACGGTGAGCGCTGCATACAGTACTGTATATGCTCTCTGAAGAGGTTCCGTTGTTGTAGGGTTATAGACACTTTACAAGTTTTACTAACTTTACTGTATTCACTCAACAACACACAATAGACAGATGGTTAAATAAATAATTATTGTGCCTAACGATTTAACTAGGGGTGCGAATCGCTCAGTGTCTGGAGAATCGATTCGATTCCGATTTTTGGTGTGACGATTCGATTCAAAATCGATTTTTCGATTCAGAAACGATTTTTGATTCAGAAATGATTTTTCTATTAAAATGGTCATAAATTTAGTTTCAGTTTTGTAACTGGCAAGCTGAAAAGAATAAACAACAATGTAAACAAATGGAACATTTATTTAATGTCATGCTCTGCGCCTGTCAGGCTCTGCGCCTGTCATGTTTCTTTCTGTTTTCAATCACCCCTCAGTTCCAGTCTGCATCCTTAATCACTTTCACCTGTTGTCATCAGCCACTTGCCAACCTGCTCTCCCTCATAGTATAAAAGTCCTCTCATTTCATTTGTTCCTCGCCGGGTCATAATCATACCTCCCTGAAGTCTGGTGGAGCCACTACTCGTTTTCCCCTTGTTTTTGTAAGTTTACTGCACCGTCAGTTTATTGTTTTGATCATTAAAGTGTTTATTATTTTTACACTTTGTCTCTGAGTCCTGTTCGCCTGCATTTTGGGTCTGCGTCCTCCACTGGAACCAAATCGTGACAATATGACCCGGCCTTCACGGAATCGCAGGACCCGCAGGCGAAACAGCAAACCGGCTCAGCGTCTGACGGACGCGGCCCCAGGACAGGACGAGCCGACCGTCATACACATGTACGGGGTTCGTGCAGAGACCGGCTGGGGGGACTACAGCTCGGACACGGAGATTCTCTCATCCCCGCTTCTGGTCGAGGAGGAAGAGCGGAGGAAGCTCGGAGGCGGCCGCGCAACTCTTTGGCCGTCCTCCCCCTTTGTTGTTCCAACACTCGGTTCTATGTGGTCCGACTCGGACGAGGACGAGGACTTGGACCCATATGGGTTTTGGATGGATCCGGTACCGGCTCTCAGTCCACGTCACCGCTGGACTGAACGTGTGGACATTTCCGGGTTCCAGCCCCGCCCACCGTCAAACTCTCCACGCCGGCTGTCAGAAAAGCCGGGGAAATTTTCAAAGGGGGGGGGCATGTGTCAGCCCATATACTGACAGCGGTTCTGACAGCTGTTCTGACAGCTGTTCTGACAGGACTGAGGCGAGACTGGGGCTGACGGAGGAGGCTGCGCGCCCATGCGCTCCTGTTGCTGGGAGCATGGATGTCACACTCTCCTGCGCACCTGCCGTGAGGGGAGGCTCCAGTGATTGGTGGAGCAGATTAATCGCAGCAGAGGACATAATTTCTTTATACACCGGAGCTAACAACAAAGACGACTCGCCGGGGGCATGGCAGCTGTTCGAGCAGGCGTGGAGAGAGAGCTGTGTGTTACGCTCACTGCTGCTTGCTCGTGTTCAGCCAGGTCCACCTCCCAACTCACCACCTGCTGATCACAGCTCCCCATCTTCATCAAGTCTTCTTCTGAGCTCTCTCACAGCAGCTGAACGTCCCACAGCAGCTGAACGTCCCACAGCAGCTGAACGTCCCACAGCAGCTGAACGTCCCACAGCAGCTGAACGTCCCACAGCAGCTGAACGTCCCACAGCAGCTGAACGTCCCACAGCAGCTGAACGTCCCACAGCAGCTGAACGTCCCACAGCAGCTGAACGTCCCACAGCAGCTGAACGTCCCACAGCAGCTGAACGTCCCACAGCAGCTGAACATCCCACAGCAGCTGAACGTCCCACAGCAGCTGAACGTCAGAGCTCACAGCAGAGGCGGCCGCCACTAGATGGCGCTAGGGGTGCCGCCCCTCCTTGGAACTGCAGCTCTTCTTCTTCACCATTTGAAGATTTTTTATTTTTTTTTTTTATAAAAGTGAAATAATAAAATAAAAATATTTCGAAATGCATGCATATATGTTTTTAGTTGTGTAGGATAAATATTTTATGAGTAATGATTGTTTGTTTCAAAAAACGTTTTCTGATTGTGAGTGACGTACTTCCGGTTTCCCTGCTCGGCGCCGCCTGGGGGCTTTTCCCATGCTTTTCCATTGAATCTAATTATAACTAGCGGCCGCTAGCGGTCGTAGCTTATGTCCCATCTGTACAAAACTTTTGGATTGTACAGGTCGCATTTTCCGCCGCCCTCGAGCCTGGACTCGTCTCTTATCGCCACGGATCGCCAGCACTTCCGGTTCGAGCCGAGGAAGGAGGGGGAGCGGGGGACCATTACAGTCAGAGCTGAACACGGCCAACTAGCGACGTTGAAACAGCTGTAATTATTAATGGTGCCTTTTTACACAGGTAAGCAAGTAATAATTAGTGAGTTTAATAAATCGCTGAGCACACATGAGCAAAGTTTGAGCTGTTCTCATCTGTGTTCGGGACGTGGTGTCGTGTGTGGGTGGTTGTTGCAGTCACAGTAGCTACTAGCTGTGCTCATGGTTGTGGTGTACAGTACTGCAACATTATAAAAGTTGCTACTTGCTAGTTATAATAATAATAATAATAATTGTCTAATCTTGTCATCTGCGTATGTTTCCCATACACAGACGAAATTCGTCTCTGCATTTAACACAACCACCTACCAGGCGGTGCAGTGAGCAGCCATAGAAGGCGCTCGGGGAGCTGGAGAAATAGGTGTGCACTCATAGACACCCCAAGATGTGTAGTGGCCGGGACGCGAACCCGCGTCCTTCGGGTCCCAAGTCAAACGCCCTAACCACTACACCATCTTGTAAACCCGAATGTGTGAAGACGACTCCTGTCTGTCCATCTTCAGCTCATCATGAACTGTTTACTCCTCAGAGTGTCTGTCTGTGTTAGTTAACTTTTGTCTCGTTTCGTTTAGCAGCAGTTGCAAATTTTCTGATGAATAAATCTGAATGAATAAATAAACTTTAGTTTTAGTTTAGTTTAGTTAAACTTTAGTTTCATTATAAGTTGTGCTGTTGTTTCAAAGACACTCTAAACTTAAATAAATCAAGTAGCAGAAAGATTTAAGCATTAAATAGTTTGAATTTTTCATGTTATGAAACAGTGATTATATAATTATTTGAATTTAATTTTAATATTATAAAGATCACTGTGGATGGAATGCAATTGAAATAACCTGGATATTATTATTTATGCTGTATTAAGAAAGTTAAAATGTGATTACATATGTGTACACAAAGCACTTCAAGCAATGTGGAAAATGCTAAAAAAAAATACATAATTAATGTGCCTTCTGTACTTTCTTTACAGAAAAAAATCCACACAACACCTTCATCTCTACACACCGGCATCCAATCTACCACCTGTGTAACAGACAGGTGGTGTACAGAAGAAGATCCAAGATGTCCAGCTTAACCTCATCATGCAGCAGGTGACTTCCCATATCCCAAAAGTGAGTATTTTCACTTGTGGTGTTTTACTATTTTTAACACTGTATTGATCTGGAGAATGAAAACAAAGTCTCTTGCAAGTTACTAGCTTATTAACATTGAAACATTTAAGGTACATTTATATGGTGAAATGTTATATATGCTAAGATGCATTAGGAGTCAACTCAGGACCTTTAATATTAGGAATATTTAAGAGAACTCTGGTACTAAAAAAATACAGTAGATTGATTCTATTTATTTGCTCTCTCCACTGCACACCTGTAGAAGGAGGTGAGGTCTGAACTTCTCAGACCAGCTCATCTCAGCCGTCTGAGGAAGTAGAGTCTCTGATGAACTTTCGTGATCAGGCTGGTGGTGTTGTTGCTCCAGCTGAGGTTATCGTTCATGTGTACCGTACACCTAAGTACTTGTAGCTGGAGACCACTTCCACCGCAGATCCTCCAATGTTCAGTGGGGTGTGTGGGGTTTGTTTGTTCCTTCTGAAGTCCACAATCATCTCCTTTGTCTTCTTCACGTTGATGTGAAGGTTATTGTCCTTGCAGGACCCAGAGCCTCTTTATCATAAAGTGGAAGAAAAAACCCTTAGACCAGTCTGGTGGGTGACCAACTTAAGGAGACTGATATCGGATTTTAGGTCACTTCAGCTAAAGTAGCATTTTTTTTTTGCTGAAAGTATCAAAATGCTAGTTAAAAGTAGCAGAAAAGTAGCAGAACAGTAGCTAAAATCTCAACAAGATAAAAAAGAAAACAGATTTAAGAGAATAATGTTTAAGGGAAAGTTTCATATTTTGAAAGATATAAAACTAGCAACAAAAAAGTAAGCTGAAATTAGCACAAAATATGTAAAAAGAACAATAAAGTGGTCATAGTGTTATGATTTCAAAGGTTTACCCAGTTGGTAATGAGACCCAGAACGACACAAGACGAAGAGGTGCAAAAGTAACAGTGTTTATTATTTACAGTGCAAGTCTATATACTGTACACATGTACAGGGATCTTCTGGATTTCCTAGAAGATGAAACAAACTGTCAGAAAGGCTTGACCAGAAGGCTCTTTCAAGATGATTGATCTAGTTTTGTTTGTTATTTTACAGAGAAATCCTTAGTTCCTTGAGATGAATCCCAGAGGGCGAAATGAGGCAGGAAAGTGGTTGGAGGGCAAGACACGATGAGCAGAGAACTGGTCCCAGGACCAAGATGGAAACGAGGACTGGAAACACAACAAAAAACAAGGTAAGTGTCTCTCAAAGTACTGTACTCAGAAACTGGCTAGAAGCATAAATACCATGAGTAGGCATCAATGCTCCAGCGAAGAGTACTTGACTGCAGCCTTAAGTATAAGTGGAGCTCATCAGGTGGATCACAGTAAAATAGATCATTTTTCTTCCCCATAAATCAGTTATTTAAAATCTAATCTGGAATCATTCCTCCTTGTTAGACTTCAGTTGACCTGTTTAAGTTGGGCCAAATTTGTTATTATCTTTTGATTTATTTTTCATTGAAATTTAATTATTTGTTAGTTTATTTTTGGAACTGTTAAATTGAATTATTTGGTGGATTTTTGAACACCTTTGTCCTTATTTAAGTCTGGACCCTCACAATTCTATTTATGTTATGAACTTGTATTACTAAAATAATAACAGAATATGATAGAAGTTGTCTAACAATTGAAAAGTGGAAGCAGAACACTCCCATTCTCTTTTCACACTGATGCCTCAAACAAGGTGAAGATGAACCATGTTTTATTAATGATAGTTTTATACAAATGGATACACCTGATATATACAAATAAAAAACATGAACAAACTTACTTTACAGTATACAAACATAATTATGCATACTTCTACACATGCTTAAAAAAAATGTATGGCGCCCCCCCATAAAAAAATATCACCAGCCGCCACTGTAAATGATCCTTAAAGAAGTTAAATTACATAATTCAAATCTACATAATTCTAATCCACAAATACATCAAAAGTACATTTGGACAAGTATGCATATATCAATATGACAATATACCATCTTGGATTTTTTAAGTAACAGGACACAGAGAGTAAGGGTGAATAATTGTCTCTCTGAATCCAAGTCCTCTTCCACTGGATCACCCCAGGGATGTGTATTGTCACCCCTGCTTTTTATTCTATACACCAATATGTGTCGGAGCAGACATGAGAGCAGGTACATTATAAAGTATGCAGATGATTCTGTTATTGTCAGTCTGCTTAAAGGAAATGAAAGTAGCCATGGGCAGGTGACTGATGATTTTGTTCAATGGTGCGAGGACTCTTTCCTCAAACTAAACACAGATAAGACAAAAGACATGATCATTGATTTTAGGAAGAAACCTCACCAGCACGGAGTCACTTTAATTAAAGGTCAAGCAATTGAGACAGTGCAGTCTTACAAATATCTCGGGACAATCATAGACGATAAATTAAACTTTGAAACCAATTTTGACAAGGTGTGCAAAAAGGCCCACCAGCGCCTTTATTGTCTAAGGAAACTCAACCATTTTAATATTGACCGAACCATAATGACCATGTTTTATCGTGCTTTTATTGAATCAGTTTTATCCTTTTCCTTGGTGTCATGGTTTGGTCACACTACACTGAGAGGAAAGAATTCCCTTCAGCAGATTGTTAAGCTGTCATCTAAACTGACCGGAGGAACCCAAACCTCAGTTACATCCATGTACGTTAGTCAGGTACAGAGGATAGCTTCTTCTGTTTTAAAAGATGTCCTTCATCCACTGTACGGAGAGTTTCAGCTTCTTCCCTCTGGTCGGAGGTTTTTAGTCCCTAAATGTAGGACAACACGTTTTAAAAATAGCTTTGTTCCCACTGCTGTTACTGAAATGAACAAACTGAAATAACGTTGAAGCTTTTAGTGGTTATATGTTTTTATTTTTCATTTTACGTATGATTTGGGGAGCCTTAACACCGTTATGTGCAACATTATCTGTTTATGGTTTCTTTGAAGTGTTTTTACTAAATGTTTTTACTGTTTTTATTTGTTAAAGAGAGCAATAAATATTAGTGTTTAATATAAAACATTAAATAATAGACAAGTAACAACTTTCAGTAATTTATGTTGTTAAGGTTCATTTTTTGTGTTAAAATGCATTGAAATGTATGGGGGAACGTATCTTTTGTTCCGCATGCCACGTTGTTTCCCTTGGCGTAAGATTGATTGACACAGTTGCCATGGAAACCGTTAGAGAACCGTTACTGCAGAAGACAAGACTACAAGAAGTTCCCCCTGAAGACAAAGGGGTGTTTTACGTTTCTTTTTGTAAGAAGAAGCTGTAGAAAATCGTCTTTATTCCTCTGGAGTTAATGTGGCCAATGAGGTACGATTTATTGTTTTATTTGTGTCTTTTACAGTACAGTATTTGTCTTTTATTTCTGTAAATCTTTATTTGCCGTGAACTAATTTAGGTCTGTGTTTCTTTTTAGTTCTGACGGCATTTATGGGGCATTAAGTTAAGTTGTCTACAATAAATGTCTGTTAAAACCCAAGAACGACGTTG